>PVLA01005407.1:0-147292 GCA_004027455.1 Hydrochoerus hydrochaeris | reverse complement strand
GACTCTAACATGTCCCCTTTTCTACATCACCACTGTCTCAGTGTCTTACTTTCAAGTCCACATCACATCTCAGACTAATCACTTTAATAGACTCCTTCCTCTAATTTCTACTTGTTCCACTTCATACTCCAAATATCTTACCAAGCCATCTTTCCAGAATACAGACCTGACCTTTTCTCCCTTAATGAAACTCCCAACTTACAGGACTGCTCCTGATCCTAAGCGCAGCCAGCAAAGCCCCTGCCTGCCTATCCAGCACCAAGGCAAACCACAGGCTATGGTGTCCCACAGATCACTAACTCGAAAAGTAACAACTGACTGGATACGTGTGTTTCTGTCCCATTTCCACAATGATGCACTGGGAATAACATGATCAACCCCTCTGATCTGCTGTAAGAATTAAGTCCAAATTGTGAAGCATCTAACACTCAAGAGACTGTGCCCAGCCTCCCAGCAGCTCAGACTGTATGTACACTCTTCATCACCTTGCTGTACCATCTCTTAACAATGAGTGAGCAAAAACTAATCCACAAGAAAAGGGAGCTCTGCATGGGAGCTCTGCAAATATAAAAGCCAGGCTACCAAAATGTGAAGGAAACCAAAATTAACTCATTATCAAAACAAGGTGAGAGGAGGGAAGGAATGAAAAGAGAAAGAAAACATTTCTTTCAAAAGGAAAAGCTTTTAAAATACAAATCTCTATGATGTTTTGAACTTCATTTATTATAAAGATTTAGGAATGTGACACCTCAAAGGCTCACAAAGGAGATACTTCTATTTTTTTAAAACTATTTCTTAATTAATATCCTCAGAGAACTAAGAAGTACTGTTATAGACTGGCTGAATCTTAATAAAATTCTCAGAGAAATTCTGGCATCAGTCACAACAAACACCCTCTTGGAATTTAATTTCCTTTTCAGCATACAACTTAACTCTGCAAACTCATTTACAATGCCACCACAACCAGTCAAAATCTGCTGGGAGCACAAAGACTACAGGGCTAGGTGGTAACTGGCCCCATATTTAGCCAAATCCTACATCTAACAGCTATTTCCTCAACGCCAAACTTTCTTGCTTCCACTATCAGCCACATTCAAGTCCTCCATTTCCTTCCTGTTCCTTCCCCCTCCCACTTCATGCAACAGCCAAAAACCCCTGAAATTCCAGGTTCCTCCATCAGCCAGAAACCCCTCAAATTCAGTATCATTTCCCCATTGAACAAATGAATAAAAAAGGAGCCAAATGTGGTGGCACACCCCTGTGACCCCAGCTACTCTGGAGACTGAGGTGGAAGGATCAAGAGTACCGGGTCAGCCTAGACAATTTAGCAGGACCCTATACATTTTACCTTCCATCTCTCACCAAAGATCTGTCCTTTCTGGCTTCCAGTTTTACTCAAACCCTTCTTCTTGGATCCAATGATCATGGGTCCTACAATATTCACTGCAGCTAAGGGTAGGGATACAAAAGCTGGGAGAATTATTCATAAGGACAAAAATGTGCTTTAAAAGCTTTTTTCCCCTGAGGACAATTCCTACTGGAAGACTTAATCAATCCCATTATCTGGAGTGCCCACGTGCAAGGGAAAGAAAGGAGAGCCCAACCTTAACTGAGTACCTATTGCAATTCACAGGTACATTTTATTTTACACAAAGCAGATAGTTTAACTCTTATTGTACATATGCAGAAATCAGGCTCAGAGATCTGATGATAGGCTCAGGACTTATATTCAGGGCCATCAGACACCTGAACTTACCACTTCACACACTGTTTTCAGGGTCTACCAGCAATCACGATAAAATGTCAGGGGTTAAAGATCATGTTATAGTTTACACAATCTTTTTTACATGCTTTCATTAATTATCACAACCCTGGAGGACTGCTAAGAATTCCCTTTCCACCATTACATAAGGCTATTTGGACTTTATCATCAGTAACTTGTGCAAATCTGCTGTAACATAACTGTGCTGGATCTTAGCTTTGTTTTCTCACTTGTAAACTGACATTCATTCCTACCTCACAGTGCCTAATACATGGCAGGAGCTCAGATGGTAACTATTACTGACAACATGATTTCTATTAACTTAATAGCCCTCAGTTAAAGTACAATTTACACACATTTACACTCCTGATATTTTAAAGACTCGACCAACTGTCAAGTCCTTACCTAAAGGTATCATTTTACCACTACCTAAAAGTCAGAGAAAATTCACAACTGCAGCTTCCCAGAAACCGACCAAAAAATAAAACAAAAACAAAAAGGAGTACTAAAAACAATGTGGTCAAACGCACTACGGACTTTGAATGTTACTAAGGGAAGAGAGCAGGAGTACTTGGTTATAATGAAACATTCCTTGCCACCCAGCACCATGCTTGATCACTGATGTGCTATTTAACCCCAGTCATTTCAATTCTGTGATGGTCTTCAGCATCCAAAACAGTTGCAGAACTTCAGTGAGAGATTGCCCAGGGGACACAGGAAATGGGGGACAGGGAGGGTGCTCTACTGCTTGGAGCTATTTTTAATGTGCTGCATCTAAGTGCACTGCTTGTCCTTTTATTTAGTATATTCACTTGGAAAGAAAACAGGTTAATTCAGAAATGACAGATGCAATAGGAATCAGCTCACCACTGCTCAAACCAGAGTGGAAAAGCAGAAGTGAGAATGTGTAAGGACCAGCATCAGTTTGACTGGAAGAAACCTATAATACGGAAATTAAAAATCTGGAAATTGTCTTTCAGGTGAGACCTCACAAAGACAAACCAACTGAGCATCAGGCTTGATGGCTAAAAAAAAAAAAAAAAAAAAAAGTGAAGGCCCACAGGTAATACATGTAATAACTTCCATGCACAGCTAACAACTTTATAGTAAAGACAGGACAGTCAACACTACTAATTTGCCTGCATTGGAGCAATGTTTATGTTGTAAATATTGTAGATTACTGTTTTGTTTCCTTTTTGAACTTTGTTTTCTTTCAAATCTATGTTAATTTATTTATAAGAATAGGCTGAATTTGTGTAACTAGCCTAACCTCACAAGGAAAAACACCTCTCTCAGAAACCTATTTCTGTCTTTATCACATTATCTAGCTTTTTGTATAGTCCACTTCACAGATAAGAAAACTGAGGTCCAGAGAGGGCCAGTGGTTCATCCAAGATCATACTCCTTGCTAACCCATCTAGATGAGAACAAGGACCCAAAAGGCCCACATCCTTGTCTCCAGCTGTTGTCACTACTTCAAATGACCTGGCATGTTGGTGTCTCGAATACAAAGTTTATGTGAGAGAGGAAAAGGAAAACACACACACACACACACACAAATCATTTCCGCTGTCAAGAGGCACCACGCGGGTTGTCCTAATAAAGCAAGCAGCATTTCCACAACCACTTGTTTCTGAAATAACCAACCTCAGCTAGAGACTAAGCAGCCACATCTTTTGCCCAGGAAGCTGTGAGCTGACGTGGTGCTGGGTTCTGGGAAGTTGCTAGCACAACCCAGGGTATTTCTCAGAGTCGGGGAGCCTGCAGTAGGCAGTACTGAACAGGGAGTGGGTGCGAGGAGATAGAGGAGTTTTTTTTCAGATAGTTATGACTCCACGCAGCCCAGTCAATCCTATTCACCTTGGAATCCGAAACAGACCACCCACGGGCTGTCCCTCCTCAACTTCCCCAGACCACGGCGCGGGCAGCAGAGGAGGCCCCTACCTGGCCCTGCGGCAGAGGAAGCCACGCTCAGTTCCCCACCCACCCCTACCGGAACTCCCCACCGGGGCTTCGGACGCACAGGCGGCCCCACTCCTGGGTCTGACCTCCCTCTTGGAGTCTAGCCGCGACAGAGGCAGGCAAGGGGTGCAGCCGGCAGCTACTCGCCTCGGGGCCCCCGCCGTGGGTGTCCTCTCCTTGCACGACCCTCTCCGCGCACTCCCGGGGACCCAGAGCGCAAGGAAAGGCCGGCGTCTCCCCTTTCCCACACGGGCCCTCCCGGCCGCCCCTCACCTGCACTTCCCGCCCGGCCCACGCGTCCGCCCCAACTTTTGCCGGCCTCGGCCGGGGCCTCGAAGCGGCTGGGTGGCCTCGTCCCGAGCCGCGACGGCCGTCCGCACCCGCGTCCCGTAGGTTCGGCCCGCCGGCGCGAGTTGCGCGCGGGACCGCTGGGCGCCGGGCCTCGGTCGGCACCCGCTGCGCAGGCGGAGGCGGAGGCGCCGCGGCGGGAACAGAGCTGTCCCGCCGCCGCCCCCCGCGCGCCCGGCGTCCCGCGCCCGCCCGGCCGCCGCTCCCTGCCCACCTGCCGCGGAGCCACCTCCGCCGCCACTGCCGGGAAGACGTGGCAGTGGCCGCCGCTCGCGCTCCCCGCTCGCCTCGCCTCTTCTCTCGGCGCCCGCGCGGGCGGCTCCGGTGCGCCGGACCGCAGCGCCAGGCGCCCTCTGCCGCCGGGAAGCCGAATGCTCCCGCCCTAACCCTAACGCAGGCGGGCCGCCCACGCGGGGTCCTGGGGTGCTTCGGGGCCGGCGGCCCGCACAGGAAGTCAGCTTCCTGCAGTCGCTTTCCGCCGCGAGGGAGCAGAGTCGTGGAGGAAGGTGGCTGGGGACAAACACTGGCCTGTCGCCTAAGCCTAGCTCTGGAATCCCGAAGTGCGCCATGAAGACTTGTGGAAGGAGCGGACGAGTGAGGGGACCGGGAGAGATTTCCACTGCTCTGTTCCCAAGGAGGTTTTTTATGCCTCAACCGTTAGAGAGCCTGAACCGCAGCCGTTTTTACACATGCACTCTTCAGCAGAGCTAGCTAACCGAGACTGACAGTTTCCCACCTCAGACCGGCATCAAAGCCTCACAAGGCCCTGTGCTAATGTTATTCAGGACTTTGAGTGGAAACACACTTAGGTTTTAAATCAACCACTCAGAGGCTGAGCAGCCTCAGGAAAGCTAATCTCCCCGGGCCACAATTAACTCATCTATAAATTAAGAATAATGAAACCTACTTCATAAGATTATTGTATTAACTGAGATCATACACTCTAAGGTACTTTACACAGCTCTCTGATGTGTAGAGTAGAATGTAGTGATTATTTTTTGTATGGTTACTGATCTAACGAGTGATAATAATGGCTGTCTTTTCACCTAAAGACAACTTTAGGCAAAATCTTTGGTGGATGGTATTGTAACCTGCTGCTCAGCAAGATGGGCCCCACAGCAGGCCGGCTTATATCCGTCTTCTGCACCCTCAGAAGTAGGTCTTGATTTTGTTTGGTTTGTGGTTTTTAAGATCTGTAGAACTTAATCGGCCCTTCTGCAGATTTCCCACCTGGGTTTCTGAGGTCATCTCTTAATTAACAAGTTTATTTTGTTGATATCAAAGGCAATAAACCGAGGCCCCTTGCTGTGTACTGCTTCTTCCTGATTTCTTCCTGAACCTGTCTCAAACACACTGTCATACTACTTAACAAGTTTCCTTTCTGGTCTGTACACAAACCAACAGTACAGTGAGGTAGCATCAGCGGGACCCAGACTGGAGTCCCAACCCATGCACCTTGGGTTTTATTCACCTCAGTCAACTGTAAACTGGAGAATAACATCTTGTGACCCTGGGAGAGAAGCAATCCCTTCTATGAGCAAAGTCCCTAGAACGCATAAGTGTTTAGTAAAAGCACTTAGTGATTATTTTACAAGTGCTTACAGAGCATCCATTTAGTGTTGTAGGTACTGGAAGGCTAAGGGAAGCAATCATGTGTGAGGTAAAGTTCTTGCCCTGGAAGGAATCTGAGCTGTAGTGGATGAGACAGGCACATACATAAACGTATTTACACAGAAGGGATGTGGCTGAGTATAGAATTAGTAATCCTAAAGGTCCAAATTGAGGCCATGGTATTACAGTGGGGAGTGCTTTAATTCATTATTGCAAATGTTGTTTCCTCTAAATATTTTGTACATAATTTCTCAAAGCCTTTGCTTATAATTAATGAGTAACTTTATGAGGCAAGCAGAGCCATTGATGTAAAATTCAGTCCCTTAATTAGGGGACTCTACATGTGCTGTTATACTAGTAATAACATGTATTGCTTGTCTTGATGGAAGTGCCATAATTTACAAGTTAGCTGCTTACATATCTTACAATCCAAGTCTTAGTAGGGAAAGTTTGTGTATTGTTACACTGATGACTTCTAATGACCACACACTAACCAAGTGTCTTTGTGTGGTATCCTCCTACATTGACAGTGTGTCTTGCTTTGGCCCCTGGAACATGAACAAATACAACATTTGATGAGCTAACCATGTGTGCCTTGCTCCTAACTGTTTTGGAACACTGCCCTAAACTTGCAGTGAGAAACCTAGCCCAACCTCCTTCAGGATGAAATGCCCCTAGGAGAGAAAGGCTTGCCCTCCCAGCTCTGCCACCTGCCAGCTAAATTCAGTCACATGAGTGAGCAAGCCCCAGGCAATGACAGACAAAAATAACGCAGTCAACCCCAGAATTGTAGAGTCACTAAGTGTTGGCATGATTTGTTGTACAATAGATAATTAATGCACATATCACTAATAGGCATTTTTATAGTTACAATGTCTTGGTGAAATTCACCCTGGACTCAGTACTCTTGCTAATATTTTCAGCCATGAAGCATTCAGGTGAAGTCACTAACCCTAAATTTAGCAGACTGTCACATTTTATGTAAATATCCTCTTTCAGAGTTCTCTGTTGAAGGGTGGGGGACTTAGGTCAGCAGGCATAAGCACTTGCCTGGCACATATGAGGTCATGAGTTACCAAAAAAAAAAAAAAAGCTACTGAAATAGTTACTAAGCCTAGTACTACAGTTTCAAATCCTTCTGTGGTCAACATGAGAATGGACTTGCAAAATAAGCTTGTAAGGTACCAAAAGTTTAAAATAACTGCTTGGAATGGCTAGAACAGGCCAGCATCATGAATTTGGGTGTCTTTATCTCTCTCGCTTAATGGAAACTCCTTAGTGACAATTAAGGTTATTGATAAGGTTTCTTGACAAGTCACAAAACATCAAAGAAGGAACAAAGATCACTTAATCTACCACCTTATTTTACAAATAAGGAAACTGGAGCTAAGAGAGATAAGAGCCTCACACATTCCCTGAGTCTTACAGCTTGCTCAGACCACAACTGGGATGACCATTTCAAGGTTTTTTACATTGGTGAATTGTTCTGTTTTTCCTTTTGACATTTGCTGCTATTTAAACAATTAGGGGGTTAGTATAAACAAAAGTTTAAATGACAGGTAAGTAATTCACAATCTCTTCAACCAAGTTTCAGAAAGTTCAAGAACCAAGACAGCTCAGGAATACAAGGAGGACAGATACCTGCTGGAGGCTCAACTACTAACACAACCCGTGTTGTTTGCTTCTGAGCTTGCATTACTCTCTCCCAGAATCCAAGCCCTAGAAGAAAATTTGCCTGGCCTAGCCTGGTCACATGCTGTCCTTCAGCCAGAGGACACTTTGAATCAATGTCCACAAAGATTATCATCAGGACTTTGTTACCAGAAGAAAGGAAAGTTCTTGCAAGATGACAAAAACAATGACTAGCCACTTCCAATCTTTCAGATTTTTAATGTCATCTTCTCAGGGAAGCTTTTCTTAATGCTCCATCTATGACACTATTTCATAACACTCCTATTTTTTCTGTTTTGTCACATTTCATAATTACATATTTATATATGTGTTTAGTTCATATTTTTCCTGCATATGAGAAAGAACTGTGCTTGTCTGTCCCTATACATCACCACCTACTCCAAAGTCTGGTGCACAGATTATCAATAAATATTTATTGAATGAATGAATGAATGAATGATTCAGGTCTTATGGCTTTTCTTTGTCGATTTGACATTAACTTTGTCGAAATGGATGCAAAGAGACAAATCAACTATGGTGAGTGTAGATTGTAAAAGATCCACTCTTCTGGGTTTCCATGTGGTGCTATGGAGCAGACCAGGACAAACGGGATAAATGAGGAAAGGCCATACTGTGCCTCAGGGACAAACCATGTTGACTGTGCTGTGCTATTCTTGAGGGATGATTTATCTATATAGTGAAGTAAGGTGAGAGAGACCTAAAATGGTGAAGTCTGTATGTGCCTCTGAGTGTTTGCAGAAGTAGAACCCTCACAACTGAAACTGGGTTTTTGACCTGGCTGCAGCTTCCAGGAGCACAGGTCAGCAAAGTATGTCCACAACCTGTATCCTCAGCTCTGTCCATGCTCAGCAGTATATTCCCTACAGTGAAAGTCCCACTCTCATCTGCTGGTGGCTGCAGGTCCATGGAGAGTTTCACTACTAGGGACAAAACAAGAGTTTTAAGAGCAATACAAAGCTAAACATGTTCACTTTTTGTATGAATTAGCACTATAGTTAGGATGGCTTGAGTACTGAGTTTTTATTTATCCTTTTTTGGCAAAATGAAAATTTGACTACCTTAGTTTCTCCCCCCAAAAAATGGTTTTGTAGTATTACTAGTCCATAAAACCTTAAAGCCTTGGAAATTACTACTTTATAACCTTAGAGACCTGGGCAATCCCTACCAGGGTGTTAGTTGACTCAGTAATCCTCATTCTATCAACCAGTGTTGCTGTTTTCTTAACTACATTTCCTATTTTGCCTTACACTAACTTGACAGTCCTGTTCCTTCCACTGGTTAGAACCTAAGACTAAGGATGCTCACTTTCAAGATTGCATCTGTGTCTGGCTAGAAGGGAGCTGGGCTGTCAGGAACAAAGATTTAGACTTGAGGTCTGGTCGATGATCTCAGTGTGTTTGTGTGTGTGTTTGTGTGTGTGTGTGTGTATACAATATATGTGTGCACACATTCATGCACACACGTATGTGTGTTTATGGTGAGGAGAGTAACAACCAATGAGAATCGACTTAACCCTATAAGATTAGTTTTAACCGCAGTTTATAAAGAGGGGAACTACAACTGAACATTTTAACTATTTACCCGAAGCCTGGTTGAATACCAGTTTAAATATAAAATTTATCACTTTGGTAATGCCATAGATGCTCAATTGGTGTTAGTTGAAGTTAAGTCTAATGGGAATTCACAGAAATTTACCTTCTCTCAGCTGAGAGGAAAACGTCTCTACATTGTTGTATGGCTTTTGGGCCTGATGCACTTGCATTTCCTGCAGAAGCAAGCTTACTCATTTCATACACTTAGGATCTGAGTTCCATGAAGGAAAATACTGTATAAGTATCAGGTAGTATAATAAAAATGTCTTTTTCTCACTAGTAGTAATATCATATATGTATTTTTTTAAACTAAGACTTTGAACCAACTTACACATATACAGTAAAGGTAAGCTTGTCCATTTCCACAAAGCTGTAAAATCTTATATAAGGAAATGTTGTCAGATCTCTGCTTTCATTTGTACAAAGGCACTGAGGCACTAATGAAAAGTTCACCCAAGATTGTCATGCTCACTGACTCTGGCTTCCTGAAATTTAAGTCTTCAGTTAATGTATGGGAAGGAGCCCCCGCCTCGTCCTTGCTGCCAACAGTCAAGCAAGCCAAGAATACCAGCAGATTTTTCAAAACTTTAATTTCTTTACAACTTTTCCCTGCTGGCAAATGTTAAGTTTCTATTTTAAGAGAAATAAGAGCATCATTAACTTGCCTGTCTTCATGCTCGTCCAACTCCTTTCAGGATTTCAGGGGTTTGCTTAGGAAAGTAGGACTAATACAAAACCCACAACTCTCCAGAGTCCCATTATAAGCAGAACTGTCAGCATGCTTAGAATGGAATAGGGAGCTCTGTCCTTTTAGGTTGTAAATAGTCCACTCTTGGATTTTAACTTCTGACTATTTCTCACTGGATTTTAACTGAAAAATAGCATTTCCTAATTATCTAAATTTTTAGACCCATAGCCTGAAAGATCTTCACCTGTGACTCATCTTCCTGCTGTCCTTTTTGGTCTGGCACATTGTTAACAACAAAATGTTTGCTATTGAGTGTGTCCTTGTCTCCAACTGACCTTTATCACCCTCAGAAAGCAAGGATAAGATTTCTAGTCTGTGTTTAAGTCTTCAGTCACTAAATACAAATTTACTGAGCACTTAATACAAGCAGGCAACTATTGAGGTTTATGGATACAGAAGTAAACATAAAAGATACAATCCATGGAGCTGGGGGTTTAGCTAAGCAGCACAAGTATCTGCCTGGCAAGTGCAAGGTCATGAGTTCAATCCCCAGTATCAAAAAAAAATTCTTTCCCTTCCTTTCCCTTCCCTTCCCTTCCCTTCATTACCCCTCCCCCTTCCTTCCCATAGAAACTCACAGAGCAATGGAGAGAAAAGTAATCATATAATCACAAATTATGTTAAATGTGCTCAAAAGAACAAGATTTTCTGAGAAAGTTTAATAAAGGAAACTAGTTTTACATTAAGAGATCATGAAAGACTTTTCAGGAAGTGATTTGAGAGAGGTGCCAAAGAGATGAACAGGTATTGGCCCTGTGAAGAGCTTGTGACACACATGACCCTTGTCACCAGAGGCACCTATATCTCAGGACATGACCAGGATAAGGAGTACAGTGTGTCAGTCATAGATCAGAGGTCTGGGACTCTGCCTTCTTACTGGCACAGAAACAGAACTCAGTTTCCCGAGGTTCCTCAACAGAGGCTTGCTTCTTCACCCAACCCACATTCTGCTCTCTGGCTGCAGAACTTAGATTAGCGCTTCAAATGAGTATCATTTAAGCTAACACTCCAGGTTAATGTTTTACCAATCCCTGTGCATATGTAGTCTCTACACTCAAACTGAACTTTTGGACAGCAGGTAGCTGTGTCTCAATCTCCTTTTATTATGTTTATGGGGTCTCAGAGTTGAGCTGATAGCCACTATTCAAAAACCACCTGTTTAATGGAATTGAATTTTATCTCAACATTTAATAGTATGTCAAATATCTGACCTGATGCCTAATAAGTAGACAGAGTAAGTACATTCTAGAACTGCAGAGATAGAAAGAAAATGGTAAAGAGCACTGGTGTGGAAACACTTCTTGAAGCTTCAAAGAATCCAGCTTGCATTTCTTTATTGATTCGTTAAAGTCGCAGTTCTCAGTTCAGAGGCTTCTCAACTGCAAGACGCAATTAACATAGATTCATAAACAGTTTACGTCTGAGTAGAGGGGAAGGGCTACTTTCAGTATATGTATGTAACAATGCTCCTTAGTTTATGATGGAGTTATGTCCTGATAAACCCAATGTATGTTGAAAATATGGTAAGTTGAAATTTATTTAATATACCTGAACAAACACCATAGCTAGCATATGGCTGGCCTACAAAAGACTTAAAGTGCAAAGTTGTAAGCACAGTTTTTACTGAATGCATATCATTTCTGTTCCACTATAAAATCAAAAGTCACTAAGTCAGACAGTCAAAATTGATTACCATTTACAAATGAAAGCCATATCCTGATTTCAGAAATACTTCAGTATCAAATACTAAGAAAAAAATTAATACTAGTCATCACCTTTCATGAAACTTAAAGCAAACTTTGTTTTCGCTTCCACCTGTTTCATGTCCATGTTATTCTTTCTTTCTTTCTTTCTTTCTTTCTTTCTTTCTTTCTTTCTTTCTTTCTAAATAGCTTCTCAAATTCCTTTTTATGAAATCATCCGTTCTTATTAGCTATAGACCACTGGGTACCCACATCAACCAGGTGCCCAATTTTCCCCTCATAAACTTCATGGGAACCTGACACAAGCTAGCCCTTTCAGATATATAAACAGTGATCAGAATGTCAAAAGCCTGGCCACAAATGAAGCTGACTCATTCCAGATATGAGATGCAATAAGACTGTCCAGAGCTCCTGCTGTAAGGTCTCTTCAAAACCACACGGTAAGTCAGTTTCTGTTCATTACAGTCAAAGTCTCAAGCAGGATAGTGCCCTTGGCTGTTGGTACACCTAGAACTGGAGCTTTCAACCTGGAGTCCATGGACATAGGAATAGTACATAAATGAGTGCTAGGGAACTGACAGACATGATATAATTTTATATATTCAAATAAGTGAATTTCTCTGGCGAGGTGATCTCATGGAATTCTCAAAGGGATTCTAATGGCTGAAAATAAGTTAGAGACTATTGATCTAAATTCTTTTTCAGTTTTATATTGTTTTTGTTTTCTTGAGGTAGGGTTTCACAGAGCATACATGCCATAAGTTCAAAACCACTGGTGAAGGGGAAGATGGAAGTAAAGAGTAGCCAATTAATGAAAGGATTGACCTCAATGGGTGCAAGGTTGTCTTTTGGGATGAGGAAAATGATTTGGAGCTAGACAGAGGTGATGACAATACAGCACTGTGAACTGTTCAGGCTGGCCTTGAACTCACTTTATAGCCCAGGCTGGCCTCCAACTCTCAGTGATCCTCCTGCCTCAGGCTTGCAAATGCTGAGGTTACAGGTGTGCGCCACCACGCCCAGCCTCAGAGCAAAGTTCTTAATCAGGTTCTATTGATGGGGAACTTAAGTAAATTTTTATTTTGGTTTTCACTGATTTTCATGTTCCTTTAATTATATATGCAGGCAACAAACACTAGTAATAGTTATTCCTGTGAGTTTTCCACTAATAAAAATCAGGTATTTTCTTTTTTTTTCTTTTCTTTCCCTTTTATTTAAAGAGGGGGGGAAGCAAAACAGAAAAAAGGGTAGAAACAATACAGAATTTCAAAAAAAAATAAACAGTAAGAAATCACTATTTGATACATTACATATTGTCTTCTTGGATATAGTTGTTCCAGTTACAAAATTAAAGCATACAAAGTGGATATTCAAACAGTGAGGCTGCAAACAGTTCTATTCACCAATCCAACAAAAACTTAGTAACATGGTTATCAATCCTACACACTTAAGTATACATACAGTTATCTCTTTTAGAGCACTTTCTTTTCCTCCTCTTGCTTTTTTTTTAATTGTTTTATTTAAAGGAAAAATTTTGAAACGGAAAGAGGGTAGAAACAATACAAAATCTCAAAAACAAAACAAAACAGAAACAAACAAAAATAGTAACCAGTAAAAATCACTAGTTGATAATTATATACTTTCCTCTTAGATGCAGTTGTTCAAGTTACAAAACTAAAGTCCACAAAGTGGACACCCAAACAGTGAGACTGCTGTCAGTTTTGCTCATCCATCCAACTAAAACTTTAGCAACATGGTTATTAACTCCACACACTCAAACATACATGCAGTTATATCCTTTAGAATATTCTCTTTTCCTTTACAATAACTATAATCCATTCTCATAAACTACTTAGAAGTTCTACACTTGTATAAGTCTCTACACATATACCTAGCCTTTCTATATTAGAGGGAGAAACAAATCAAAACAAGTCAGCAATACAAATTCCTAGAGAAACACGAAATGAAAAGAACATACAAAAACACAACATTAGGTGATCTATGGTAGTCACTATGATGTCTCTAGCTATTTTCAATAAAATTGTCTATATCGTCAAATATAATATAAACTTAGCATTGCTTTACATTATTAATAAAATCCAAACATTGGAGACATTATAGGACTTCAAAGGCAGTTAACAATCAAACCAGAATGGGTATCCTATTGAATCCTGTCATGTTCAGAGTAGTTGCCCCTACTCTCAGACTCGACACTCTCAAGCATACCAGATTCAAATAAAATCAGTCAAGATAAAACAGTGATATAACCAATCTTCTCTGTCTTATGTCTGCCATGTTATTTTTCTGTTGTTATTTGTTTACTTTTCTCCTTGATCCCACTGTCTGCCCCTTTCTTTGAGGCCTTTCTGCCATTATTCCTGGAACCCTGGTGGTTTTCTTCTCTCTCTCTAGAATGTCCTTCAGTATTCTTTGCAGGGTTGGATTGGTGGTCACAAACTCCCCCAGTTCCTCTTTGTCGTGGAACTATCTTGTCTCTCCATTAATTTTGAGAGACAGTTTTGCAGGGTACATCATTCTGGGTTGGAGGTTATTTTCTCTCAGGGCTTGGAATATTTCACTCCAAGCTCTTCGTGATTTGATGGTTTGCATTGAGAAGTCCGCTGTGATTTTGATGAGTTTTTCTTTATAGGTAATCTGTTTCTTTTCTCTGGCTGCTTTTAATATTCTGTTCTTGTGATGGATTTCTGGGATCCTGATTATTATATGTCTGGGTGTAGATCTGTTTGGGTTGTAGCTCACTGGAGTTCTATATGCCTCATTTATCTGAATTTCACTTCTGTTACCTATGTTTGGGAAGTTTTCCTTAATTATTTCTGTGAATAGACTTTTTATTTCATTTGTATTTGTTGCTGCATCTTCATTCACATATTTTATTCTTAGGTTATAAATCCTCTTGTCATCTTCTAGCCTTTGTATTGTTGCTTCCTGGTTCCTTGTTATTTTTAAGAGATCCTTCCTCTTGTGATCATACATTGCAAATCTATCTTCAAGTTCTGAAAGTTTGTCTTTAGTTTCTGTTAAACAGTTTTGCCAGGTTTCAATGGAGTTTTTAATTTCCTGATATTCTCTTTGGATCTGTTTCATATATTCTAGGTTTTGTTTATAATCTTCATCAAAGGCTTCTCTCCTTTCTCTGGGTTCCTCTATTTTTTCATTTGTGTCTACTTGAGGATTACCCAGGACTTCTTTTATTAATCTTCTTATATCTTGCTTCACCTGAGTTAGAATTTCTGATTTAAATTCGACGATGAGGTCACGGATGTCTTTCTTTATTTCCGATGAGGTTGTCTCTGACATTACAGGTTTGCTGCTCTCAACCTCCTCTGCATTTACCTCTGTTGAACTCACTTTCCCTGTTTCCACAGTTGAGGACCTTTTGCTCTTTCTCTGTCTTGTCATGTTTTCGGGCCCTTTCAGATGAGTGGGTGATGGAGGTCTCTGGGCCTTTCGTTTTGCTTACAGTTTTTCTGCAGAGTACTTGCTAAGGAAGTACCGCCCCTCAGTCTGCAGCAGATCTGTGAGTTGCAGGCTGAGAGATGGCTCCTCCCCCTATGCCAGTCAACCAGTTTATGCTTCACCAGGTTTGTGTGTTCCCTGGGAATGCCACTGGCCCAGGAAAGCCTCGTCCCTGGCTATTGGGTTTCAACCAGGGGCGTGGCCCTGCCCGAGCAGATCCCACCAATCTGCTTTGGACTAGGAGTCATCAGCAGATGCTGCCTAGGGCCCCGATTCAAGCCGGCCCTGCCCAACTCCAAAATGTCACTGCCAACTCCAAAATGTCGCCCAGCCAGTCCTCCCGGTTTGGGGATTCCAGTTCCCTTCACTCACCAAAGTTCGCGCAGCTCAACTGGCTGTTTCCACTCCCCGTCTCAGGGCCTCCCCCAGCCGAGGGTCTGGAGCTCACCAACCCCCACTTTCGGCAGGGCTGCGATCCCAGCTTCATTGTGAGTCACCTGAATTTAAGACATGCCAGTATAGCGATTGGGGCTTGCCCAGTTCCAGCCCTCTGTCCATGTTTCTTTTTCTTCTTTCTATTTTTTCTTTTTCTTTTTCCTCAGTTTCTTCCTGGGCCTTGAGAATGCCTCTCCTTTTGTTTGGCTTTCTCCATGTTGCCAGATTCCAGCATCTGAGTTGTTTTTATTTTTTTTTTCCTCAGAGAAGCTCTCTTACAGTGCCGCCACTCAGTCAGCCATCTTGCAATCCCAAAAATCAGGTATTTTCAAATCACATTATAGTGTTGCAGATATCTCAAGACATAATTTACACCCCTCACTACTTTAAAATTACAGTGTTATTATTCCAACAGCTGGATGTTGCTATTCAATGTCAATAAAGAAGAATATATGTTATTCAATCACCAAATACTTTAATATTTTATAACTGCACCTTGACATAATTGGCTTCCTTGTAATGTGTATTTTTCATTTTATTCAAAATATTATTCTAGCCTACATTGTTATTGTTTTGGGCTCTTAGCTGTAGTTATATATTTGTTGTTTGTTTTTCCTTCTAATACAGAAAGGATAGATGTACATGTATAGGCTTATATATGCCTAGAACTTCACCTAAAAGGTTTACAAGAATTGGTTTTAGTATGCATGATGGTCTGAACATCTACACTGAAGAAAACAAGACACCAGGGTAGCCACTGATGATTTCCTATAATTTTGATGTGAAAACCAAAAATGCTTTTATTCTTGATTCTGATTGGTTTTAGTCTGTTTTCAATTATTTGATTTCAATATGTATGAAGATTTGGGCAGCTATTTTGAAGAAAACAAGAGACATTATGGTTGCCATTATTGATTTCTTAGTGTCTGGTCTTGAAAGCCCTTAAGGCTCTCATTCTTGTGTTTTGATTGCTTTTATACTATTTTGATGTGTATTAACTTATTGTGTGTGAACCTTCACACACAATAACTATTTTGAAGAAAACAAGAGACTTTGTGGTAACCTTTGTTGATTTCCTGCTGTCTTTTTCTGATATCCTGTGTTACTTGCATTGTTTTACTCTGCTCTGCTTTGTTCTGTTCTGTTTTGTTTTGCTTTGCTTTATTTTGTTTTGTTCTTTTTTTTTTTTTCTTTTTTTGTACTGGGGATCGAACTCATGACCTTGTACTTGATAGGCAGATGCTTAAGCCACTGAGCTAAATCCCCAGCCCTGTTTTGTTCTCTTTAAAATAAAAAAATTTTTAAAAATATTATTCTGAGTCCAAAGTGTTTCACTAACTGCCAAGAGGTCCACAATTCAAAAAGGTTAAAAATTCCTTTAAAGAAATCTTGGTAGCACTAGGTATCCCAGCCCTACCTATACGGTACCTATATTGGTTCTACAAAGTTAGCTTCTATTGGCGACTCCGCTCTTTTCAACAAAATGTTATATCATCTTGACTCTTAGCATTACAGTTTCTGAAGTCTTCCAAAGCAGAAGAAATTGTCTCCAATAAATCAACTAATTAGGACCATAAGAAAAAAAAAGGCTAAGAGAGATATTGATTCTGAATAGGTAATTCCATAGAGCTAGAGAGCAGATTAGTAGCTTATAAGGGTTCAGGGCAGTGATAGCAAACCTTTTAGAGCTTTCAGTAACACAAACAGCCCTCTGCAATATGCATGCCATAGGTTGACCAGCACTGGTCAAGGGTACGCTGGAAGCAGGGAGTAACTGCATAATGGAAGGATTGACCTCTTCATGGGTGCAAGGTTTCCTTCAGGATGATGAAGATGATTTAGAACTAGACAGAAGTGATGATAATATAGCGCTGTGAATGTATTAAATGCCATTGAATTGTACACCATAGACAGGTTAATTTTAATGTTATAAGAATTCTATTTCAGTAAAACATAAAATAATAAATAGGTAATAGAGGATTTCATAACAAATTCTCCTGGGAAATTTTCAAGGTCTCATTTTAAGGAATAAAAGAACAGCATCACAGTTTAGTGGTATTTTGTTTCCCTCTTTCTCCCTCAACCTACCCTCCCTTCAAGTTGCTGATGGACACTGCAATTTCAGCTCACTTATGAAATTGCTAATGTGTACTTTAGCTTGCACATTAAATTCTGGTTTTCACTTATGCATATTAAAACACAGCACTAAATACTCATCTGACAAGCTATATATTTTAAACCTCAAGCCAGGTTTTATTGTGCCCGGATGCATTTTTAATATATCTACTAAATTTTACCTGGACTGAGGAATGGCTGGCAGTTATGATTGACAGGGAGAAGGGGGACAATCTCTCATTTCTATCCCACTCTTTTTACCCCTGAATGGGGTATCTAAGGGTTAGCAGCCCTACTGCCTGCTGGATGAGAAGCTTCCAGGAAAAGATTTCAAACACGATCTCACTGCCCGGCACAGGAGCAGAGAGATCACTGAAAAGCACCTTGTTCTGGGAACTTACCCCACACCCAGGACCTCTTGTAGTCCTTTAGCAAGTATGGTCCTTTCCCATCTCCCCAGAGCAGGTTGAGCTAACCTCCCTCCATCTCTTTTCACATCCTGCTCTGTCATTCCCTCTCTGTCACAGTTGTGAAGTTCACTTTCCTGCTTGCAAATACCAATGACTCCACACAGCCTGCTGCATACTGCCTAATCAGCTCAGCCCAGGAAGGAAAAAGCCACATTTCTTGAGTCTCCAAAGCACCAGGCTTACATATCAAGTATCTTGCTTAACTTTATGAACAACACCACAAAGCCTTTCATGGCCATTTGGGGAAATGAAGAAACTAAGTTTAAGGCCATATAAATTCACACACTGGTCATGCCTTCACCACATGTTTCTGCCTTTTCCCTTTCCAGTATTTTCTCTACCACTTCTGTGTTCTGCTTTAGCACAACAAACCACCTGGCTCTCTGTCTGACCTGTCCACAAAGCATCACCACTTAAAATGCTTTTCCCCTGCTTGTTTCAAACCTACCCTTTCCTTAAGACTTGGCTCCAGTCCTTTCTCCACAAAACTTCAGAGCCAAGCTCTCTCTCCCTCTCTAAATTTCCATTTATTTTATCACTCCTCACTAAATATGTGGAAGTATCACAGAATATGAAACAGTGTCTGTCCCTTCTTACAAACAGTAAATTCCCCAGAGACAGGAACTGTATCATACTCTCCTCTGTATTTACCGCAGCATCCAGTAGGGTCCAGAGAGGCAAGCCACTTGATTCTCTCAATCAGTGAGAGATTGATTTTTTTGGAGTCAAAGCATCAATCCCTTTTCCCAGTTTCTATATTTCGTTTTTGTTGTAGTCAGAGGCTTTGAGAAGAACAATTACAGTCAGGACATGGAATTTAAAATATTATTTTATGATGGTCATCCAGAGTTAACACAAGAAAGTGCAGGAAATCTATCTACAACACTAAAGACACAGAGTATTCAGCCAAAGCCCTAGATCCCACAGCAATGTTCTGCATGAGTCTAGATGACAACCTAGAGCCCATGATGATGCCTCCCATAAGTTCAACTAGAGGTCTAGAATCCACGAGAAAAACCCACACCAGTCTTTTACTTATCTGTGCTGGGAAGGCCCAAAGGTCAGCGGTGAAAACTAGAAAGTCTATGCCAGCAGAGTGAAGGAGCTGTGCTGGTAGGTTGAGTCTTCTATGCTGGAGCTGAGAAGTTATGTTCAAAGCAAAGACCAGGGCTGTCATGAAAAGCACCACAGCCATCCTCAGTGACACAGAGGCCCAGAGCTCCTCTGACAATAAGCACAGTTGAGTACATGCCAGGAAGTCAGCGTGAGGAGTTCATCCTGGAAATAATGCAGCACACATCTTCCCCTCCGGAACAAGGAAGGAATGCTCATTGTGAGGACCAGAGTTTCTCCAGGAGAGCCAATGGCTCAAACAGCAGCACGTAGGAAAACCCATAATGCCTCAACGCCTCTCTTTTTCTCCATGTCTCTATTTATGCTGACAACTTTCCTCAGGTGGAACATCTACACTCAGCACCATGATGACTTAATTCTGCTGGCATTAAGTTGACCACCAGTTTTTAATCTATAACATCTTTTCTTTCTAGCAATGGCTGAGGGGCTCCCACGCATTCTATCCAGACTTCCCTGATCAAGTGGGCCTGCCTCATGCAGGGCTTCCTCTCTGCTACAGCATCTCTCCTGGATATAATTTGCTCCCTATGCAGCTAGAAGATGAAAAGGCTCTTTATTTCTTTTACATATCTAATAACATCATTTTCAGACAGGGACTTGGGGAAATGTCAAGACAAGTGAAGTGCAACTCTTATTTTGAGAAGGAGCAGGTCGTGTTCTGTCTCCGGATGTCTGATGGCTGCTGAGAGGATCTTATATGGGTTGTACTGTTAAGAAGAAGGGCTTCAGGGCATTAACTACCCACAAGAAAGGGCAAGAGCCACCCAGGATGGGGGACATGAATGGAAGAAATCACTGCCCATATCATATGACATCAAGAATGATGTAAAACTTGAAGAGGTCTCATCTCTGTCTCTCTAAACTTGCCCTTTCTGAACTTCTTCTTGTCTTTTTGTTCAAAATTCTCACTTAAAAAATTACCATTTAATTATTTTCTGTTCTAAATTGTGTGCTTTGCTAATAATTTGCAAAACAAAAAGTTTATTTTCTTTTTTTTTCTCGATGTCTTCTCCTGTAACTTGCATAACTGCCTTTTTAAATATGTGGCAGAGAAGAAAACAGACTCATTAGTAGATCTCTAGCCTCTGCTTTCTAAAATTCTCTGTCCTTTATAGACCCAGTATAAAATTTGTGGGCTTATGAAGGAGGTTCAAGGGAAAGGGGACTGCCTGACTAGCCTGAACATGTTGAACAAAGCACTGGGGAGAATGGAAGACCTTTCAATACCATCAGACAGAGATTTTTCTGAACCAAGGCAGAAAAAGAGGCAGTAGGATCCTAGACAGCAATGGTTATAAGTTCACACACTTAAATGTCTTCAAAGGATGAAGAAGGTACTGTAAATGAGGAAATAATTAAACCAGTAGAGAAACAAGAGGAAGTATAGATACTTGAGGTTGCATTCTCTAAGTGCATTAATTTTGCTTAAAATTTTTCAAGACTGTTCTGGTCAAATAAACTAAATACATCCAGATCCATTGGCAGTCTTGGAATTTAGCTAGTTGTAGTCTTACAAAGATTTTCCTACTAGAGCCAGAAACAAAAGCTACAGAGAGCTATCAGTTCCAAAATGGCTCTGTAGGCAGTGAAACACTCAGTAAACCAATTACCTAACAAGGAGGGAGGCATCTTCCCATGTCAGATAATGGGAATGTGACAGACCCTGGAACTATAATCCAGTCCCTGGGCTCAGAAGTAGCAGAAAAAATATAAGAACAGTTTAAGAAGACTTTTTCCAGCTATAATCCCAATGGGATAGGGGAAATTAGGTTGGTTTATAAAAAATTAAAGAACTACAATATTTGTGTTGAATCAGAACTGCAATAACTGCCAACATTGAAGGATGTATGTGGGTCGATTTAATTCTCCACACATTTACTATGTTCCTACTGTGTGTCTCTGCCATGTATGTATGTGTCTCTTACATAGGTAGCAAGTTAAATTGTGCTGTAATCCATCTGTCCCATTTAAGTCTTGGACAAAAATAAGGCCCCTGTGTTCAGTAAATAATATCACCTATGAAGAAATGGATACCTCCAGAGTTGGTGGTCCTGGGAATTAGTAGATCCTGGAAGAGGAAGTGAGGAATTGAAAGACACATGGGTAAGGAAAAAATGACTTTCTTCCTCTGGTTGTAGATTCCTGAGAGTTTAATAAGGCTCAAATGTGCTTCTTGGTGGGGTGATAAGAAGGAAATGAAATTAGTTCTTTCCATTTAGAGTTGAACAAAGAGACAGACCTGGATGGGACCCCCAAGGATGGGTAGATACAAGTGATGAGAAGAACCATGTTTATCATTCAGCAGTCATATGAATATTATGAATTATTCTCTTATATTAGCCCAAAAGCCCTAACTGAAGCATAATTGTTGTGGGAGATATTAAGGTAAGAACCTTAACTATACATGGTAGTATGCCTGTAATCCCAGACACTTGGCAGGCTGGGACAAAAGGATCACAAATCTGAGCCCAAAATGGGCAACTTGTCAAGGCTCTGGTCAAAAAATAAAAGGGGCTGAAGTTAGGCCCTGAGTTCAGTCCCTAGTAGCAAAGAAGAGGGAGGAGAAGGAAAATGAAGAGAGGGAAGAGGAGAGAAGGGAGAAGGGAAGGGAGGGGAAAGGAGGAGAGGAGAGAAAAAGAGATAAGAGCATCTTGGGCTATCCTTAGTCTAGAGAAGTAAAGGGCTTTGACACCACCTAAGGTCACCACAGGGGTAGAAGCAGAAATTAAAGACCTTCCTGAGGAGAAGATGACCATGGAGGAATAAGCATTAAGGACATTGTAGAGATCCTTCAACTGGCCACCTTGAGAGATATCAGTGTGTTATTTTGTTAAAACTAACTGGTGATAGTCTCCATCACACATTGCTAAATTAGGGAGGATAAGTAAGCCAGCCTCCATCCCCCAGAAAAAAATGGGCACACTTTTGTGGCTGTGGAGGTGTCCTAAAAAGAAATTTAGTGTGTTTCTGAAGAATAAAAATCATTTCCCCTATCTTGTAGGACATTTCAGGGGAGTCCTGAGAAGAGTGTAGAAGGATGGGTAGAATGCTGTGGCGAGGGTGGCGTTGCGAGAGCATTCCAGGTGGAGCAAGGCGCAGATGCACAAGTGTGGCCCCAGGGAAGCACCTTTGGCTCAGAGCCATTTGGCTGCACTCACAGAGCATGAAAAGAGCTGAGCCTGACCTAAAAAGCTGAATCACACCATGGCAGGCCCGGTCACAGGGAAAAGAGCTTGGTTTTAATCCGCAGAGAAAGGGGAGCTGCATGTTTTGAGATTTCTTAGTCACAAACGACAACTTCAAGTGGTTTAAATAGAAAATAAAATTGATTATAAAATATTTCAGATTTGTAGTTATAAGAAAAATAAATTCTGGAGACCTAATATATAGTATAGTGATCACAGCTGAAATAATGGACCACATACAAGAACTTTGCAAAGACAGTAGATCATAAGTATTCTTACTACACAGACCAAAAAATGTATATAATATGATCAATATGACGGTTTGATTTTGATAATCATAACACAGTACACACATATCCAAATATATAACACGTTTCACACTTTGAGTTTATAACATACTACTTTTATTTTTCAATTATACCTCGGTGTAGTTTAAAATATATTGGTTAATTTGGGCAAAAATATTAAGATATTGTGTAATTTTTGGGAACTCTGGAAGAATGGAGAATGGAATATGGAGACTGATTAGCTAAACTACTCCTTGTGCCAATTCTATGAAGGCCCACAGTTGCCACAACCAGGGAAGAGACGCTCTGTCTCCAGAAAAATGACTCTCTGGATCTACCTCTTGATCAGAATAATCTAGTGCAGAGAAAAGCCATGTTTCTATGCTCTAGATGTGAAGGAAGCTAGGAAAGTGGGTTTCTGGCACCTGTTGGGAAGACACAACTCCTAATGCGCTTAGTATCCAAAAAGCAGAGATACTTTCAAAAGATGCTGATCCGCCATGGAATGTAGGAAATGTCATTACAGTTACCAGTAAATCTTTTCAAAAATGAGAATAAACACAATCTAAGCACATGATAAATTAGGAATAGAGTAGGGAATGCCTGCTCATCTGGGGTAGGGTGAAGAAGACCAGAATGAGTAGTGTTTATTAAAAATTTACAGAAGATTAATAGTCACTCTGGGGACATTTTTAAGGACCAGATAATCAAAAGTGCAGAAAAAATAAGTCAGTATTAGTGTAGGAAATCAAGAAAGTATCTACAGGAAGAGAGCAGGAAAAAGACACTGAAAGCATTTGACACAGGTCATCCTGACCAGATTTCTGACATGGCACCAGCTTAACCTATGCCTATGCCATTAGGAGGTGGAAATCCATCCTATACAGTGGCAAAGATGAGATTTTAGACAGGTGACTGATACAAGGTAGAGCCGCAGGCAAGATAAAGGAGCAGCAACGAGAGCTACACACAGGCAGTAAATGGGAACAAGTGACACTGAGCCCAGGTTCTCACTGTACAACAAAGCTCCAAGTCAGGCTTTGTGAGACAGGGAGCAGTGATCCTAAAAAGCAAGCAGAGGGACTGAGGGACTCAGCAATTTTTCCACAGGGACATCCAATTATGAGGTATGGATCGAGAATCAGGAACAAGGCAGAAGAACATCTGGTTGCAAGAGAAAAATCAGTCTCAAAGACAGATGCATCGAGTTTTCCTTTGTTTGCTTGTTTTCTGTTGGTAAAACATGTGTATCACAAAGTATCATTTTAACCAATTTAAAGTCTACAATTCAGTGGCATTAAGTATATTCACAGTGCTGTGTAACCATCAGCGCTATCTAGTTCCAGAACATTTTCATTTTCTCAAATGGAAACCTCACACCCATTAAGCAGCCACCTCTCCGTTCTCTCCTCCCTACCAGTCTCCAGCAGAAATTAATCGGCTTACTGTAAATATTTCATATTTATGTGAAATCATACTACATATATGACCTTCTACGTCTAGCTTCTTTTTGTCTGGCACAATGTTTTTGAGGTTTATCTTGTTTTAGCATAAGATGTTTAATTTTGTGCATCAATTTGACTGGGCCACAGGGAAACCAGGTATTTGGTTAACTAATATGAAGGTGTGTCCAGGAGGGTGTTTCTGGGTAAGATTAACATTTGAATCGCTATACTTGAGGAAAGATTATCTTTCCCAGTGTAAGGGGTCCTCATCCAATCCACTAATAACCTGAATAGTATAAAAACGCTGAATAAGGCAGAATTTGTTCTCTCTCACACTCTGCCTAAACATCTTTCAGTTAAAACATTGGTTTTATACTGCCTTTGGTCTTAGACCCAGACTAAAATATCTACCATCAGCTCTCAGCTCTCCTGGTTCATAGGCTTTTGGATTGGCATTAATTATACCACTGACTCTTATGGGTCTCCAGCTTCTCTCCCCCAACTTCTTATTTTTCTGGAGAAACCCGATCAATACAGTAACATGTATGTCTCAGTACTTATTCCTTTAAAGGTTGAATACAATTCCATTGTATGGATACAATTTCATTTATCTATTCATCATTTGATGGACATTTGGGTTGTTTCTACCACTTATCAGAGTTTTAACCCTGATTCCCCCACTCGTAGTGCAGTATGACTTCATCAAATCATTTGTCTTCTCTGGGCATTTGTTTCACCCCATGTGAAATTATTATGAGTATTAAATGAGTTAAAGATGTAACTTGGAGGCACCCAAAAAGCAGTCAACAAGTTGGTCCTATTTACTGGAATTGGGTCCCAGATCAAAGTGAGCCTAACAGCAGCACTAATTTATAATGAATCAAAGGTCCTTAAATTTCCCAACAAATCACAACTGAGCCAAAAATCAGCATAGGGTAGACACCTGCAGCTAGAGGACAAGAGGCTTTAGTTCTGAGGGAAGAAATTAGAGTTTCACTCTCCCTTGTGCCTCTCCTAGTGCACATGCTTAGGGAATTGGGGGTTTTGAATCAGAACTCCAAACATGACTATGCTTCTGTTTCACAATGTCTTAGGCCAATAACTATTTTAAGTAATTTCTCACTTTTAGACTTGATAAATACTACATATTTTGCAAATATGTGAAAGACAGGCATAAACCACCATCAATGCCTTATTTTAAAATAAATAGTCTTCAGGTTTATTTACAACCTTTGTTCATATTATTCCATTGCATGCCCTCATATTCTTTAAAACTTGAGAAAAAATAACACCTATCATTTTCTAAATCACAGTAATTTCTGAATTTTACACTTTCATTCTTTTTTTAATGTTCTGCAGCTGTAAATATCCCTATCCTAGGTGTCATAAACAGTGAGTCTAAATGCATTGAGTCTTCCCTGGTAAGGCACATAGGCAGTATAACTTCCTTCACATTCGGAGGTAATCAATTCAACAGTCAATGCAGGAACACTGTCTGGGGGCCAGAAGCCATTGGTACATCCTCAATAGGGCCATCACAAGACTTTTAACTCCCTAAGCCTCAGTTTCCTCATTAGTACAGTCCATACATTCACAGCACTCTCTGGGGATTATGGGGACCTATGCACTATGCCACGTTCTTGGGCAACACTGATAACAAGAACCCTACTCACTGACTACCAAGGAAAGAACAACACAAATGCCTACTATGTACCAGAAATTGTTCTTAAGTTTTAAATATATTATCTCATTAGATCCTTCCAATAACGTTTTGTGGTAGACAGTATTTACTATGATCCGAATGACTGTGTTTCTCCAAATTCATACATGGAAATCCTAATCCACAAGGTAAAAATAGTTGGAGGTAGGGATTTTGAAATCTGAGTAGGTCAAGAGGGCCTATGCATGGGATTAGTATCTCCATAAAAGAGGGCCTAGAGAAATGCTCACTCCTCTGCCATGTGAAATTACAGTGAGAAGATAACTATCTACAAAGAAGCAGAATCTTTAAGAAACTGAATCTTCCAGCAACTTGATCTTGGACTTTTCTGCCTCTAAAACTGTGAGAAAGGAATTCTATTGTTTATAAGGCATCCAATCTATGGTATTTGTTATAGCAGCTGGATAGGACTAAGACATTATTATCATGATTATTTACAGATGACAGCACTAAAGCAATATTTTGTTGACTTACTACAGTCATGTTGGCTAATCACAAATAAACCTAGGCAGCCTGACTTTGCAGAGCCCACACCATTAGTTATCACAAGATTATGCTTCAATATGCACTTATATGCTAGGCTTTTCAAATCATATGGGGACATAGAATAGACCAATTAATTTTATCTGGACAACATTAAAGATACAGTAATAATCAGATGTGATTTTGTGTTTTAGCCAGGAAAAATATTCAGGATTTAACCTGACAGCAATGAAAGAGAGAAAAATTGTGGCACCAGTGAAAGCAAACATCTGGATTTATGGCAGAGTTAGAAACCTCAAAGAAGCTCCAGTGAAAAGAGCAAGACCATGCAGCTAACAATCAAGAATAAGGGTACAGATCCACTCTAAAGTTACCCTTAGTTCTTACTCTTTCAATTTACCTAAAATGTATATCTAGAACGTATGCAATGCTTATCTATACATAAACAGTCATACTGGGGCTTAGGGAAGCACATACTTCTCTTTCTACCACCTAACACAACTATCATTTAGCCATTTCATAAAATATGTGCTATAGTTCAATGTGCATATTTTAAATTGATAGTATTGAACAAACATGTTGAGTATTAACTTGGTGCCTAGTATTCTCTTGGTTCTACTGCATGTATCACCTGAGAGGAAGAAAGCCTGTATGTCTTCAATCCATGTCTCCTCTTCTGTGAGGCATTGATCTAGTCATTGTATTTCCTAAGACCTTCTCCCTTCCCGATCATTGCTTCTAGCATGAAATCTGTCCTTGTTAGCAGTGTTCACTGCTATCTACCATTTGCAGCCTACATTTGAACCTCATCTCCTTCCACTCCTCCCCCTCCATCCTCATTTCATCTATCCCAAACTCCAGCCCACATCAAACCACTCCCCACCTGAGAGTACATTCCTGTGGCCTGAATTGTCAGCCTTCCTGACAGTCCCTTCCTGACAACATGTCACATCTTCCTTGCATAGCTGTCTGCCCTAACTATGAGCTAGTGCTCAATTTACTATCCAGCTATCTCTAAAACACAGGGATATTTTCTCATGATTCATGTGAACTTGCCTCTGTTAGGATCACTGAACCAACACATGGGCATGTATCTAGTGAGCATGTGAAAGCCAGGCCCGTCAGGCTATAGATACTGACATGGGTAAGAGGTTACTAGTTACAAGAAATACATTGAGATTTTTGTCGTTCATTACTATATTTTCTTAAAATTTATAACATTAAAATCGATTTCACTAAATACTGTTGAACCATGTTTCATGTACACACTAGGCTCTTGCGACAGAGTAGCAATCAAGATAGCGGTGAGGAAACTGCCATCGCAGAGCTTACAAAACATTCTAAGTAGGAAAACAGACAAATGTCAGAAGAAAGTAAACATAACCATGAAAGACTGCAATAAATTCTCAGCAGAAAGACATACTGTAATTGGGGAAGCTGCTTACGCTGGGTGATCAAGGGCAGCCTCTCCAACAGAACTCATACCTGATAGATAGATGTTCATGAACCAGCCGTGAGGAGAGCTGTGGCTAAAGCAGCCCAGACCAGGGAACAGCCCATGGAAAGCCCAGAGAGGGAAAAGCCTTTGTGAGTATTTGACATTAGAGAGGAGGTGACATAGGTGTCACAGAACTTAGCAACCTAATGAAACTCTGTCTTGCAAACAAAAAATTAAATGGCTGAGTATGTAACCCAATGTAAAGGTCCCAACTTCAAATCCAGTACTAAAAAAAAGAAAGAGATTAAATGACCAGCTCTCTGGGTGGATGACTGCAGGAAGAGTGGCAAGATCAAGTCCAGCTTGGACAACTTAGCCATTTAGCAAGAGTCTGACTCAAAATAAGAAATAAACAAGAAGCCTGGGGATGGAGCTCAGTATGAATGCCCTGAGTTCAATCCTCGGTACCACGCACACACACACACACACACACACACAGAAAGAAAGACCAAGAGATAGGGACAGAAACAGACACAGAAAGACAGACAGACAGAGAACTTAAAGGAGATAGAACATCTAAAGTGCTTAACGAAGTCTCAGTAAATTCTATCTCTCCATCATCTTCATCCTCACCATCCCATCAGTTTAGAGAAGAGACAGGTCACCAATGCCAATGATAAAAAACTTAGCTTTTATTCTAAAAATGAATCACACGTTAAAGTAGGATACAGAGAATGTATGGAAACAAGTCAAGAGGCTTTCTTAATAATGTGGACTTACAAGATTTTAAACACCCATCTCTTATTTTGACCTTAATACTGTTCATAAAAATGAAGTTCTATGTGTTTTTAATTTTAAAGGTAATAAAACCCAACAAAACAAAACAGAGTAAATCTGATCAAAATAGAGCAGTGAAATTGGTACAGAACTTCAAAGCAGGACAATAGGAAAACGACTACCATAGTATATCTTGTTATCTTCACAACTGTCATCCATCCCATCAGATGTAGCAAAATCAAACCAAAAGAAAACAGAATAAAATCAATCAAAACAGAATACTGAATAAAGAAAAACTATTAATTGGAACAAAACAAAACAGTAAGAACAATATTGGATTTCAAAAAAAAAAAAGAAGGAAATAACTGCATATTTGCTTTACTGCATACTGTTATCCTCCCCATAGATGCTCAGGCCACTGGCCCCAGGCAAAAACAACAAAACAATGCAAGCACTCATCTGCCCCCTGTACCTCAGTTGCCACCAACTCAGCCTGTCCCCGCACCAGCCAGCCCCCCACAGCAGTGATTCTCAGCTGGGAGGCTCAGGGGAGGCACTATCTGACTTTTCTCTTCCTGGGCCACACGTGGCTTTCTGGCTTACCAGAAAGGCTGGTTAGCTGGCTTGTTGCTTGGCTCCTCCCAGTCCCCTGCACTCAGTGTGATGTGTTTTTGAGCTTACTATATACTTTAAACAGAAGATGTTTGTGTATCTTGTCATGCAATGTATACTCAAGGACAAATTTGTAGTTTTCCCTCAAAAATATCATAGGGATATTTTCCAACACCAATGATTAATTCTCATATTTTCTGGGTACCAACTAGTTGTTCTACAACTCAGTTACATACTGACGCCACATAAACTTAACATCAGATCCCAGAAATGTAATTAAGGTGTCAGTCCCACAAAATGACCTCCAGTTAAAATGCCAGTCACTCAGAGCAGCCGTACTTCCAATTGACTGGATTTAAATTGGGCGCTCTCACAATCCCCTCCTATTTGATAATTTGCTAGCACAACATACAGGACCAAGATGGCACATTACTTACCATTATCCATTCATTATGGAGAGTAACCCAGGTTTGTTTTTTCTAATGACCAGCCTCCATTCTGAAGCAGACCTGCCATGAGTTGGCCATTAAAACAAAACAAAACAATCACTCAGGAAATTCCAAGGTGTTTAGGATCTCTGTGTTAGGAATCACAGAAAAAGACCAAATATATGGATTTTAACTATATGATATTCACCACTGGACTAATTTTAAAAGTTTTCAGAGAAGAATACACTAGTAAGTAGCATTTAGAAATAAATATATGGATAAACAGAATATTTTATTATTTTTTCCAAATGCATTTGATTTCAAGGATAGAAGAAGAGGAAGAAGAAGAAGGAGAAAAGAGAGGAAGAAGAAGAGGAGGAGGAGAAGAAACTACAACAAAATTTCAAAACACATCAATCGGGGGCAACAACGGTACATACATTGCGCACTGTCATCCCCAAATCATTCACCCTGCATTCAATTGTCCGAACAATACCAGCACAGATCTTTCTCTTCAGTGAACTCAGAGAAATCAGTAATATAACTATGTTAACTATTATTTTTATATACATATGTTTTTTTCTTCCAGCTTCTCACACTAATGAAACAATATGATTAAACAATATTTTAACAGTCTATGAATAACTGCTAGATGTGGCTAGGAATAGCATGTCATGCCAGGTAGACTTCGTTATTTTGTAATAAATTATCAACTTCCCTGGACCTTAGCCTCATAGTATTATGGGCTCTCAAAGACATAGATATTTTTGTTTTGTGTTGGAAATGGAATAATGAGAAGAATGAAAGAGAGGCACAAGATGTGGTCAAAGTTCTTAGCCCTGGAGTTCGCCTGGGCTCTGAGGACACTCACTGTGTGTTCTTTGAGGGTTTATTTCACTTTTCCCACTTTCCTTTCGTTTTCTACAAAGGGCAGTTGTAACAAGTAGGTAATCCACCTAAGTATTTAGCACAGTGCCTAGAGCAAAGAAAATGCTATCAATCTGAACTCCAAAGAGGATGTACTTTCCCGGAGTAGCACTGGTATCAAAACCAAAGTGTTTGGGTTAATATGAAACATGATTAATAACGAGATGATGGAAAGCCTGTGGGATTTGGCATCTTGTGAACTTTGGAGGCTTAGCATCACCCCAGCAGAGAGGTCTTTAGTCTTCAAAAGAATGACTTACATTGGCAGCCCCTGGTATGACACCAAGCCCTTGGCTGGGGCTTCTATGGGTTCCTGCTGTGGAGTGGCAGCCTGGGAATGATCCAAGACCCAGTGTGGCTGAACCACTTCCAATAAGCCAGTTTCTCTGCTTTTGGATGGAGGGAGGTTTGAGTGGATTCTGCTGCCAATTTCAGCTGGGCATTGGCCATGTGCTGGCAGCCAGGCTCTGGGAAAATGTGACTTCATATTGTGTGTTCTGCAAAGGCTTTTCTCCTGAACTGGTTTTTGGCCTCTGCTATGAGCTAGTGTAGAGCAATGTATAGTGGCTGCTTCCTGAGGAAAATGATTCGTTAACCTGGGTTCTACCCAGGTGATTTAGTGATGCCTGCTTGGCTTCTCATCTCTATCCAGGGAGAATGTGGTGCCTTCCAACTCTCACCTTGGCTGCCATGGAAATACCATGGATTTAAAATGCTGAAAACAGTACACAGGACTAAATCATCATTCTCTCCCCTTATTCCCATCCCTCACCCTTCCAAACTACCAGCATCTAGTTCAGTAACATACACTGTTGCTTTTCTCAGTTGCCAACTACTTCTTCCCATTTATATTCACGTTATAATTTATCATATATTTTATCTTTTGGTAGAGAGGCAGATTATCTTGGTGAGTAAGGCCAGATGATGGATTCTGATTGTTTGGGCTAGAATACCAGCTTTGACACTTTCTAATGGGGAACCTAGAAGAAATAACATCATCTTTCTGTGCCTCAGTTGCCTTATCTCTAAAAATGGGATATATTTCATTTTTATGAAGCAATGATGAGAACATACAAGAAAAAAAACTTAGAGGAGCACCTGAAATATAGGCTGCCCTTAGAGACATCTGCCAATCATGTTCTTATGCTCAAAGCCTCTGGCTAGTTACTCATAGATTTACCTCTTTTGTTGTTTAGGTCTTCTGGCTAAAAATATAACAGATATTTAGTTCATTAATTTATCAAACATTTTGATGGGAAAGTTAAGCATTTAAATTTATGATAGTATTTTAGGGTTCTCTGGAGAAATAAACCAATAGGATAGATGTAGGTACACAGGTATGTGGGTAGGTAGATACACAGAAAAAGAGACCTATTAGGGGACCTGGTTTATATGATTAAGGAGGTCAGGAAATTCCATGATCTGTCATACACATTAGAGAACTTAGAGAGCCAGCAGCAAAATTTAGACTGAATCCAAAGACCTGAGACCTAAGAAGCCAATGGTGTAAGTGCCAATCCAAAAGCCAAGCGCCAATGCCAATGTCCAGGGCTAAAGGAAAAGGATATCCCTGTTTAAGCAGAGAGAGCAGATTGCCTTTTCTTTACTTTCTTGCTCTAATCAAGCTCTCAACAGAGAGTATGATGACGACACACATGCATGGGCAACAAGCAGATCTTCTCTTAGTGTTTTAAATCAAATAGTAATCTCTTCCAGAAAACCCCCACAGATACGTGAAGAAATAATGTTTTATTAGATGTCTGGGCATCAACAAGCCCAGCCAAGATGACATGTAAAATTGTCACAGTGATGGTCAAAATAATATTGAGCCAGGCGTTGTAGCACATACCTATAGTCCCAGGTCTTAGGAGGTGTAAGAAAGAGCGCTTGAGGCCGGAGTTCAGCACCGGTCTGGGTAAGATAGCAAAACCCCATCTCCAAGGAAAAAAAAAGTTTAATAGTAACAGTTAATATTTATGTAGTGCTTTCTGTGGGTTGAGCTCTTCTCAGCTATTTACACACATTATTTCATTTAATCTTTATAAAATAATAGACTCCAAAGCCTGGAGCTAGACTTGTGCTGAATCAAAATTAAATTTTCCTCAGCCTAAAAACAAAGGACTTTGGAAAGCATTTTTCTCCTAAAGATATTTCCATTGAAAGAAATTTATCTTTTCTATTTTTTGATGTTAAATACTGTATTTTTATGATGATGGTAGGTAACAGTTTCTTGTTTTAAAAAGTTTACTTGGGAAAAAATTAGTAGCTTGGGTCCAGGGTTTAACTCAGCGGCACAAGAACCTGCCTGGCCAGTGCAAGGTCATGAGTTCGATCCCTGGTTAAAAAAAAAAAAAAAAGCAAAATAAAATAGTAGCTCTATATAAGTCCCTAGACTTTGTTCTTGGGGCAATAAATCCAAAAGTCAAAAATCTGTGCCTCACTACAACTCTGAGATATATAGTTATTATTCATATTTTTTCAGATGTGAACCCAAAGTTCAAAGATGTTATATGATTTTCCCAAGGTCACTCAGCTAGTGGGAGGCAGAACTCAAGTGTGACCCACCTCTAGTTGTGCCCTTGGACTTTGCCTCTGAGGATCAGTGTAACACTGTGTTTTCCAAACTGTAGGCAGCCAGCTGGCTTCTGACTCAGGTTATCAGGAAGTGCCAAGTCCCACTTTGGGGAGAGAGATGTTTTCTGGCTTCTCAGAGCAGATGCTCCTGCAATTTATAATGTTCTTGAATCTTGTTAATTCAAAGTAAAATGAGTCTCTGACCCGAGGTTTAGAATTGTATCATCCTACAGATCTACTTTTTTTTTTTCTTAAGGCATTTCTTAGGACCCAAATCAGTGCTTGACAGATATTTATTGAGAACTGGATCTGAGTGAGGGTTCCAATACACGACAAGCAACCACAAACATGCATGGTCCAGGTCTGAATCAAATTGATGAAACTAAGTAGAGCTGAGAGCCAGACATTAATCAATCAAATCAATCACACCAGTGCTTGTTTAATAGTAAGTTGAGATGAATACACTCAAGAGGAAAATAAGGTTATTTAAGAGTGAATAAAGAAGAGACTTGTCTTGGACTGAAGAGTCAGGGATGAGGAGGGTGAAGAAGAGATTTCCAGGCAAAGGCTGAGCTGCAGGAGACTCTGAGGGGCCGTGACATAGAGAAAGGGGAACTCAGAATGAGCAGGGCTGAAGTAGGCGGGGCATGAGCCTAGCTGAGGATTTGATACACATCCAGATTGATAGGAACATTTGGAGTGTCTTAAGAAGCCAGTTGGGAAACTTCAAATACTATTGAGTTTTAACTATGTGACATTTGGGGAAAGGCAAAACTATGGAGATAGTTAAAAAAAATCAGTGATTTTCAGGATTAGAGGAAGGAATGAACAGGTAGAACTTGGAAGAGTTTCAGGGCAGTGAAACTATTCTATTATTATCATAGAATACAGTATCAAAAGTGTATACTAATGTAAACATGGGCTTTAGGAAACTAAGATGGGCCCACTGTAGCAAAAGCACTACTGTGGTGGTGAATACGGATAATGGAGAAAGTTGTGCAAATATGTAGGCAAGGAAGGAAATCACTATACTTCCTCTCAATTTTTCTGTGAACTCAAAACTTCTCTTAAAATGATACTTTTTTTGAAACAAGTTTTCTCTGTGTATTTAACATAAATGTGATAGGACAGAATATGAATTGGATATAAGAGCTGTGGAGATAGAGATTTGAAGGATGGTGCAGGGTATCTAGTATTTGGAACTGGGTAGATGGTTAAGCCATTTAGTTACATGGACCCCTCAAGAGTGGGCCAGATGGTAAGGGGGAAGGTTATGACTCAATCTCAACTATAGGAAGCTTTCCACATCTTTGAAATACCCAAGTCAAGCTAACTGTCTATGGATAGGACCCAGAGAGATCACAGATGGAGATACTAACTTGGGAATTATCAGTTAGTCATAGACAATTAAGATGAGAGTAAAATCCTCAAATCCTGAGGAGTATATGGTATCAAAAGAGTAAAGGGCTTTGATGTATTTTCAGGAATTCCACCACAAGACTTGGTAGAAGATGGACATTTTTAAAAAAGCCTGAGTTGACTTTGTATAAAATCATTTTCTTTCTTGTGTGGGCTCTATGTAAGATTTTTATTCATAATTTTGTATTCTCTTAAAGACAACCTGCAAAAGTGAAAAGACCTCAAGCTCCACAAAATCTGATTGAGCCTTGGCAATCTTAGGGGTAAGAGGAAATTTAGCAAAACACAGAACACTCAAAACCAACAGAAGAGAGAGTTTCATGCAGAATGAACTGTTTTGAAATATCAAAATGTGCTGAGTGAAGTAAGATGATGTTCAGAATATTGATCTGCTTAGAAATCATGAGGCAGGGTTGGGAATATAGCTCAGCTGTACAAGTGCCTGCCTGGTAAGCACAAGATTCTGAGCTCAATTCCTGGTATCAGAAGAATAAGAGGAAGAGGAAGAGGAAGAAGAAAGAAGAAAGAAGAAGAAGAAAGAAGAAAGAAGAAGAAGGAGGAGGAGGAGGAGGAGAAGAAGAAGAAGAAGGAGGAGGAGGAGGAGGAGGAGGAGGAAGAGGAGGAGAAGGAGGAGAAGAAGAAATCATGAGGCAGGAAGGAAGGGAAGAATGGGGGAAAATTGAAGACCCTTCGAAGATTATAGGACAGGGTGGTGGTGGTTCTGAGATAGTGCTCAGAAAGTGGAGCAGGAGTAACCCATCACTTTCACAGGGCCACCCAGAATCCCTTCTTCTGATCTTGGAGATCAGCTATGAAGGTCGCACTGTGTCTCCATCTCTTTTCTTGAAATGAAACATAGATTTTTTTCACCTATTCTTGTTATCTGCCTTTGAACAAACTCCTTAGAGACACTGAAAGCTCTCTTGTAAGTGCAGCACAAGCCTCCTAGGGGAGCACCCCATCACCAAACATCTTCACTCTGGGCTCCCCGTCTAGGTGGCTCTCCAGCGGAGCTTCCTTCCTCTGACTTGCCAGCTGGTCCACTAAACCACCTTGCAGTCCATGCTCTACTTCTAAGCCACATATCTCTTATTATATATGTGTGTTTCTTGGATTTTTAAAATCTCAAATATTGTGCCTTACTTTTCTTCATATTAAATATTAGATTTTGTTCATATTAAATATGAGATTTGATAGCTTAGCCCATCTCTGTAGCTATTAAAGAAGTTTTCCAGTCCTGTTTTTTACTGTACTGTTTATTCAAAGATATCTGTACTATAGTGGGTTCAAATACAGTGTGTACTACTGTCGATCTGAACTAAATATACAGTGCACATAGAATACACTGGGCCAAGGAAGGAAGACTGATGTTAGACTGTTATGTATTGTGGCAATGAACAGATTCATGACTGGGATTAAATAACATGTTCTCTGCTTACAGAGGATCAGACTACATCCAGTTGAATATTCATAACTTGTATTTTCTTTAACCAACTCTTTAAATTAGAACTACACATATTGACATAGATATATGCATTGACAGAAATAAACTTAATAATATAATATGCCAAAACTAAAACCAAATTGCAAAATACGTACATTGTATTATTTGTATAAATTTTTAAAATATGTAAGAAATACCATGAATTGTTTATGAATTCACAATACATGATCCAACAGTAGGCAAACAAATGATAAAATAAGATTTAGGAGCGTCATTGCTTTTGAAAGGGAGGAACTCTGTCAATCATTCCTGTCAATCACAGCTAGAGATTCAGTGGGAGCAAGCCTTTAAATTCTAAAAGCCTGAGTTGTCAGCCTCCTTTTTTCTGTTGCTTTTGCTGCTTTTGACGGATGTGCAGTGCTTTTCCGTTTACCCAGCATCTTTCTTGATCTGTGTTATATCTTCTTTGGCATGGACTGGCCCTGAGCATAACTTCCCGTGATCTTCAATAAACATAGCTGCTTACTAGTTACAGGAAGAGGAAGAGGAGGAAGACGAGGAGGAGGAGGAGGAAGAGAAGGAAGAGGAGGAGGAGGGAGAAAAGAAAGGGCGGGATGGGAATGGCATTGGAAAGAGGTAACCAGAAGGCTTCCAATGTATCTATAAATGTTACATTTATTTGGTAAAAACGTCTGAAACAAAGCAAAAATGCTAAGATTTGTAAGAATAGGTACCTGAAATTTTATTTTTTTATTCCCCATATTTTTCCAGGTATTTAAAATGCTTCAGAACTCTTTGAAAATTCACTTCAAATGGGAAAATAATAAGTGATACAATAGAGGGATCGATTAAAGATTATGAGATTAAAAGAAAGAAAAAAATGCTATCAGGAGAATTCGTGTTACTAAATAAATCACTAGTAGAAATATTTGCAATGTAGATATCTGATACTTTGGAGTCAATAAACATTTATTAAGTTGTTACAAGGCACAGGTATGACTATTACAGTATCCGAATCATTAGATCATGCACAATCTAGAAAGGGGAATTTCAGACACACAAGGAAGTGATAATCAGCCAACACTAGAAGGTTAAATAAAAGGTTCTGAGACACCTGCGTCTGCTTAAGTAATTGGGAAGGAAATATTTAAACTGGATCCTGAGAGATAATGGTGACAGGTATAACATATATAAAGATATGAAGTTGTGAAACTTCTCAATGACCAAAGGTGAGGTTGGAGAGGGACTGATATTTGAAATGGCTCTGCTTGGCATGCTCAATCCCGACTTCCTTCCAATAAATGTCCATTGAGAGATGGAAAGAGGGACCTAGATCTTAACTTATTGACAAAAGGCAGCTAATGAAAGTATTTCACCAAGGGAGTAACAGGAGAGATGGGATTAGGAGCACTGAAAAGGAAAATGTTGGGTGGAGTTGGGTGGTAAAGAAGAGCAAGACAGCAGACACTTGTATCAGCACAGCAGAGAGACAAAGGATCAGAACCAAGCCCTGGGCAGTCACAGGGTGAAAAGAGAGACACAGCTGAGAGAAATGTCTGAAGTCAAACTGTGAGAATTTAATGCTAGATTAGTTGTAGGGAGTGACAGAAAGAAGGAAGCTGAATATATTTTTAAGCTGAGTTAGCCCATTAAATCAACTTTAAAAAGATATACTTTACATAAAATTAAAATGCATTTATTTTAGGTATACAGTATGATAAATTTTGGCAAATGTAGGTGACCAATGTAACCACAACCAAGATGTAGAATATTTCTAGCATTCAGAACGTTCTCTCATGCTGTCTACAGTCAGTAAACGACATCCCTGACTCACCCAGCCCAGATAACCACAGATAGAGACTCTGTCAGTATAAATTAGTTTTTCTTTCTTTTTTAGAATGCCATATAAATAGAATTGTTCAGTATATCCTTTTTTTGCTTGCTTTTTTCCAATCAGCTTATTTTTGAATTTTTAAAATTTTTATTAGTATATGTTTGCAGTACATAATGAGTACATTCATTCTAGGTGGTTTGTACATACACGTACCATATCTTAATTCTTTTTTTCACTTCCCCTTCATTCCCCCCTTTAAAAATTTTTTTTGTGAGCATCAGATTCATTTATTTATTTTATCTTATTATCTGTGTATACAAACAGATTAAAAACCAGGCTAACAGGCCATAAACATATAAAACACATAAGACAACTATGATAAATAAAGGTACAGTTTTGTATACATTGTCCATGATGGGTTACAATAACTTCTTTCTCTTTTTTTCTGTCATCTGTCTTTTATTTTCCACTTTATTTATATATTGGGTTTCTCAAATAAGAGAAACCATGCAATATTTAACATTCTGGGTCTGATTTATTTCACTTAACACTATGTTCTCAAGGTGTATCCATTTTGCCACAAATGACTGAAGTTTATCTTTCTTTATGGTACAGCAAAACTTCATTGAGTATAAATAATATTTTTTAAATCTATTCATCAATCAGTGAATTAGGCTGCTTCTAAGATCTAGCCATTATGAAATTCATTCATTTTGTTGTCTCTATTATTTCATATCTTTTTATTGCCAAGTAGTAGTGTTCCATTGCATGGATACACTATATTTTATTTATTTGGTCACCTATTGATGGATATTTTATTGCTTCCAATTTGGGACTTTTATAAATAAAGTTATTACGAACATTTATGTACAAGTTGTATATTTTTATTTCTTACAGGGGAAATAACTGGTCTAGAACTGCTAGAGCACATGTAAATATGGATTTAACTCCACAACAAATGGCTAATCAGTCCTCGAAGTGGTTATATTAGTTTAGATTCCTGTCAGTCATATATGCAGATCTCAGTTGTTCCATATTCTTGCCAGTACTCACACTGTCAATCTTTTTAACATTAGACATTCTTGTGGGCATAGTATGACTCACTGTAGATTTAATTTTTATTTATCTTAAGTATCTGTTCTTGTGTTTTGTGAAATGTCTATTCCATCTTTTAGCTTCAGGAGTTTCATACACACCTTGGGAAATTGGAATAGTAGGGGATGCATCGATCCATGAAAGGGAACAGTGAGGACAGAATGACTTTGAAAATGTGAAGAAGACAGGAACAATAAGCTCAATTCTGAGTCTCATGTTTTGAGTCTCTTATGAGACATATTCAGGGCATTTTGTTTAAGAAAGTTGTGTTCTGGAGCCCATAAAAGAGTGCTACCTAAGTAGGTTATGTTTCAAGACATAGAACCAATCTAACAGTGTCAAATGTCACAAAAAGTAGAGTAAAATATAAATTGAAAAAGTGGGTTTCATCAGTGATTTTCAACTGTAAACAAAAGTCTATTAGAAATCAATTCAGCGGCTCTTGACCAGTATTTTTTACAAAATGAAGTAGAATGGGAAAAGTGTATTACAAGCACTAAGGTCAAGTGTAGCTTTGTAAGACTTTTATGCATATGTTTGGTACTGGATGATGGTGTAAAATAACACTTTGGACTATGGTACAAGAAAATGTTGGAAGAAAAGGGACCACAGATGTCCTCCTCAATGTTATCCCATGGTAATAAAGTATAGTAATTAAAAATACATACTCACTTGGGCTTGGCTTCAAGCCCTGGCTTCTTCTTTGTTAGCTACATGATCTTGACTGAGTTGTGGAAACTCTCTTACTTACTTTAAGTATGCTTTGAGAGTAATGGTAACAGTTCCATCAAAGGACTACAGTCAGAGTTTTCTTGGTGCAGAGTGGAGCCCAAACACCTGCTCCTCACCCTCCTCCAGAAATGACCTGCAAGAAGTGCTCAACTGAGCCAGTGTGTCTGAGCTGGATTTCTCTCTGCTGAGCTACCTGGTGTGAAGCCAAATAACACAAGCTCCTATCCCAAGAGGACTTAGTAAATTCGTGCTTGTAAAGCATTGTTCATAATGCCCAGAATAGGCCAAGATCTCTATAATTGTTAGCTATTGTCACTACTGGCTGTTACTCTTATAAGGGTAGAAACCAAATCTCATTAGGTTATAGAATAAAGAGAATATATAGAGGCTACTCTTAAGAACTTTGGTTAGTACATACAACCCAAATGTCCATTAATTGATAAATAAAATGTGGTATATCCACATAAAATATTATTCAGTCATTTTAAAATAAAGAATTGATACATGCTGAAAACTAGATGCCTGAAGTAAAAGAAGCTGGTCATGAAAGAAAACATACTGAAAACAAAATATTCAAAATAGGCGAATTCATAAAGAAAACTAGCAGATTAGGGATTACAAGGGGAAAAGGGTCAGGGGAATAAAGAGTGACTGTTTAGTGGCTAATAGGTTTCCTTTTCTTTTGGTTTGATGAAAATGTTCTGCAACTAGATGGTGGTGGTGGTGACTGTGCAATGTTATAAATGAGCGAAATGCCACTGCATCATACAGTTTAAAGGATTGAAATGGCAGGTTTTAGGTGTGTATCACTGGATTTTTAAAAAGCCTTATTCAACTTAAAGATGCTTTGTAATATTTTGTTATCCCAAGCTTTAAAAAAAAACATGCTTGGGAGCACAATGACAAAGATTAGCTTCAATGGCGGTAGAGCTGAGGGCAGGCTTTCCTCAGAATGGGCAGAGATAACCACGTCTGAAGGAGGAAGAAAGCCAGGAGATGGAAAAGTGAGAAAAAGAGGGCAAATATCTCTCATGCAGAAATAGTCTGTCAGTCCCCCACTGGCACAAATTTCTGCATGTTTCTGAAACTCTGAAGCCTTCTTAGGATTTACCTGCTGGAAGTTTCCAGAATATTTGTTAGAAGGCCCTGAGCTATAGAATGCACACAAGTAGACCCTTCCTCCCTCATTAAATGTGGAGTGCATATCATTGCTGCTCCTAAGGTAGAGAGATCAATTGGAGAAAAAAAATTAATAACTGTTCTTCCTGACTCTCTTGCTGGCAGGTGCTTGGCTTAGCCCCAGAAGGTTGGTAACTAAATAATTCTTTATTAAAAACTGATTTATCAGTGAATGGTGTTATTAGTATTAATAATTAGGGTTGATTTACTATTAAATTCACTACTGAGTAAAGCAACATTGTATGTAATCTGGAACATGAGCTGATTTTTTAAATTGTCTTTCTTTGTATTACAGGTATTTGACACCCTTCAATATATTTACTTTCTTAATTATGGCTGACAAGATAATCTGAAAGTCAATTTGCATTCTCAGAGGTAAACCATGCAACTGTCCTTCTCTTGGATTCTTTTCTCCTTCAAACATCCTTAATTTTTCTCTTTTAATAAATTTTGTCCTTACACTAAAGACTAATTTTTTTTAAATTCTGTGACTAGATCCATTGAGAATAGAACATACAGTATTAGAATAATCATAGCAGTAATTAATGATTCTTGGCCTAACGTGCTTTAAAATATTTTACCAATATTTCCTGGTCAATAATATATAAATATTCTTGTTAGTCACTTAAGGCCCCTGCAGCAGAGATAGAAGACACAGGAATAAATAAGATGCAATCCTCATTCTCAAAAACCAACAATATAGTAGAGGAAGTAGATGCAGAAACACAGTATGCTTGCAAATTTAATACCTATAAGCGAAAGTCAATGAACTCAGTCTGGGATCAAGGTCTCAATGAAAATATACATGAAAACTATATAAAAATAGTGCCTTTTCTGGCTTTAAAATATTTTATTCTTATACATAGAGCCAACATGATCAAAGATTATCATTCGTCTATCTTCAGTAACCCTTAGATTTTCTTTAAAGTATTATTTTAAAGTATTATTAAAGTGTTTTTTCATTTATTATTATTGCTATTATTGCATTATAATTTTTATTAACACTTTCCAGCATCTTTCCATTAACGTAAAAAAAATGTGGAAGTTATAAAAACTTAACCATCACTTTTAGTCTAGCAAATGTCTCAGGCCCAAAGTTTGTAAGTGGGGATTGCTGACCATCTTCAACAAGATGGACGAGCATACCAGGCATCAGCAGTGGGCCAAAGCAGATCATTGGCAGTATCGTACACGTCATGTGGTGTGTGACATTTGTTCTTGGGTGATTAACTACATGTCTCTGTCACCGACCTCTCTCTGGGTAGCACGGTCTAGGCTCTCCAGGCCCAGAGCACTAATAAGGCACTGATGTTGAAGACATCAGTGGGATGATAGCCAGGTATGGTTTCATCTCTCCAAAGCCTCTAGGTAGATAACACTACAGCTCGGAATTCCATATATCTTACTCCCTCTGGCAAGGGGAAAGTCTCTTGAACATCATCCCGATGGAACAGTAAAGGAAAAGATAATTGAGTTATAAGGTTATTTAAACTCATATTACTTATTCATTCATTTATTCGTGCATCGACATTTAAAAAAACATCTGCATAGCAGACACAATTCATGACTCCGAGAGCAAAGCATAATATCTAGGTTGATTGATCTATGGAACTGGCAGTTGGGTGGGGAGAAAGGCAAGAAACAAGAAAACATGAAGAAGGCAATAACAAATCTAAACTCAGAACAGGGTGAGGCTGGAACTGAGTAGAGGTAACAGGCACTTTAGGAGAGTTGCATTACTAGTTATGATCAGGAAATTAAGCCCAGATGTCACCAAATTGGGTCTCAGATCTCTGGTGACAAGCACTGAAACACTATAAAATAGTAGTTTAGCTACCTCACAAGAATTCTAGAAGAAGATTCAAAAAGAACCCTGAGTGTGCAGAATAGTATTATCTTCCCTTCATTGGCAATAGAACTATAGAGCTTAGTCTTACTAGGAGCTGAATTGTGTCTCCTAAAGTTTTTCCATTGAAGCTTTAACCCTAATTACCTAAAATTTTGGAAACGGGACTCGGATAGGTTAAAGGTCACTAGAGAAGGCTCTAGTCCATATGGCTGGTATCCTAACCAGAAGAGGAGATTCAGACAAACTGTGCCCATGCAGACAGATAATCAGGTGAGGGCACAGCAAGAAGGTGGCCACCTGCAGACCAAAGAAAGAGTTCTCAAAAGAAACTAAATCTGTGAGCACCTAGATCTTGGATTTCTCAGCCCCAGAAAAATAAGATAAATTTCTATTGTTTAAGCCACTCAGTCTGTTATAGTATTATTATAGCAGCCCTAGAAAACTAAACACTAACCTAGGGTGTCTCATATCAACATAAAGAATCTTGTGTGCTGTGCCCAGTCTAGACCAATTAAATTAAAATTTATGTGGAGAGGGGGATCAAAATTTGTGTTTTAAATAAGTAACTCTTCCAAAACAAATTGCTAAGATTCTCACTACAGTAAAACTTGAGAACTACAAGCCTTAGTAAATTCATTTTACCAATGAGAAAGCTGGATTCAAAAGGAAAACAAAGGAATAGGATCTACGAGCTAGGCCTTTTCACAGAGTTTGCAACAATTTGTCCACCCAGCAGGACCCTGGGAAGTTGCTGTTGAGAGTGAGGTCTAGGCTTGGGGCACAGATTCAGAAGCTAGTTGATTATGCAATGGGCACCAGGGAGAGGCACCAACAATCTGTTTCATTGGTAGCCTCAGAATCTTTCCTGCTTTATGTAAACTCCATTCTCTTTATTTTAATTTTGAAAGTAGTAAGATACAAAAGAACAAGACAGAACAAAACTAATTGAGACAATGCAGTGAAATTGGTACAAAACTTCAGAGCAGGATACTGGGATAACAATGATAGGTACCATAATATATCTTGTTATCTTCACAATAGTTGTCCATGCAATCAGGTATAGCAAAATCAAACCAAAAACAGAACATTATAAAACCTATCAAAACAGAATATTGAATAGAGCAAAACAACCACAACAAAGCATAACAGTGAAAACAATATTTGCCTTCAAAGAGATGGTAGAAGGAAATCCCCCATATTTGCAATATTGTACACTATCATCATCCCAAGAGATGCTCAGACCTCTGACTCCCAGTTGCTAATGGGGCGGGGGGGGGGCGGCGGATGGGATGTTTGATTCTCAGCTGGTGCACCGGGAAGCTCACTAGAGACACTCACTAGAGACACAGACTGGTTCTCTTCCAGGCTCACCTAGAGCTCACTTGAGCTATGGCTGCTTACCGGGAAGGTGGGCTGTAAACTCCATTCTTATTTTCTCTGTCTGACAAAGAAAAATAATCAGCCACAACTGCTTATAATAATCATTCATATAGTTAACCAGTAAACTTTTGATTTTTTATTTGAGCAAGCAACTTTCTTTAGCCTTTTAGTAAAGTCCATTTCTTGATTCTTTCATCAATTTGGTTGCCTATCATACGGCCAACCAGCCATAATAAAAACTGAATGCATGGTTATTGAATATTTACACGAATAAATGAAAGATTGTTTCTCCTTTTGTTTCTTCCTCCCTTCTCAGCTATGAGTTTCTGTGGTTTAAAAAAATCTGGAAGAAAGAATAAAAAGCTCAGACATCTACTCACAGAAAAATCAATTATGTAAAAAGTTAGGTTTTGAGAGATACATATATAGACATTATGTTGATTTTAACCTGTTTTTAACCTGTTTTTGCTGACATGATCTCTATAACCCAATCTGATTCTTCAGATAGTGTGTTCATTTTTTGTCTTTTGGTCACTTTTTTTTTTTAACCTCAGCCTTGTTTTTTTAATCACCTTTCACTATAAAGCACTTTTTTCCATTTAAGTAATGAGAAGTTATTGCCATTGAAAACCTTAATTCTGCTATTCACATAGCTCTACCAAGGGCTTATGGACAGAGAGCAAGGATTCTTCATGGATATTAATAGATCCCAGGCATATTAAAGTAGTTATATAAATAAGAAAATGAGATCACTCTGAACTTATATGTAATAACTTAAACATGAGTAGATCCAGTCACTCTTCTGCTCAAATATGTGTGTACATTCACATGAAACTTAACATGCATCTTGTCATAAGTGTCCATATGTGGGCACTTAAATACTAAGAACATGACAATAACAAAGAGAAAGTAGAGGAAGCAGAGCCTATTTTCCAAGCAAGTTTACTTTCAAGGATAATGGAAGAATTTGTTAATAGACATGTTTGTAAGCAGGAAATGCTTGATTAGGAGGCATTTTTCATGGGCCCTGAACTGTATGAGACTTGAGAGGTGTATCCATCTAAATGTCTGGCCCTTAGGACTAGGACAGCTGGTAGCTAATACAGTCCAACAGTCCATCAAACTTCCATGCTGTCCAGCTGCCCGGCTGTCTGTTACTAGCATTGCCAGTTACAAAAGCTGTTTCATAGAATCTCAGAAGGGGCCTTAGAAACCACTGCAACCAGGGTTCCATTGAGATATAATAGCTGTACTACCTCATAAGGTTGCCCTAAAAAGTAAAAGGGTTGGTGTTTGCCAAGCTCTTGAAAGACAGCTGGACACAGAACAAAGTCTTTAGGAGTGTTAGTTAAATAACAGACATCATTTGTTGGGCACCCACCGAGTGTGGGTGTGAGGGACTGTACAGGTGTAGCATTGCTTAACCCTCTCACTGGCTGGCCCCTGGCTGGCCCTTTCTCCATCTTATGGTGAGGAAACTGCAAGGTTAAGCGGCTACAGTCCACCGCAGGGCACTGCGCCATTAGTAACAGGCGCTGCTGGGATTCAAATTCAAAAGTCCAAGTTGCCTTTGTTCTTTGAGCTATGACATTGCAGTGCCCTTGACAAGAAGTCCGCTTTGGGCCTGAACAGTTCCGAGTACTGTACAGAGAACTTGTCCTTTTGGGAGAGGCCCATGTTACATCGGGGAACAAGCACAATTATTTTTTTTTTTTCAAGGAAAGAGAAATTCACCTGCTCTTGTGCTTCTCCTCACTAGGTTATGTGGAACAAGTTTCTTATTCTTCCACTGCACAAGACTCCAAATACTTGTAAACAGCTACCAAAAGAGATAACATACCCGGAAGTTGGAAACCCTCTTCAAGTCACTTTGGCTGCACGCAAGTGGTTAGTTTGTGATTTGGGTCAGAGCTGGAAGAGAAGGGTCTCGATGCTGAGCCACTGAGTATTTCATTGCTTGCCTTCCAGATGCACAGGCATCATTCTGCTGAAGGGCAGGCCTGTGAGCAAGTTGCTCTGGTGCAATGGGACAGAAAGAGAGGGAGTCCCAAGAAGGTATTTCCTGCCAGTGCTGTGGACTTTAATTAAAATTAGCACTCAGCCAGCACCTAGGGGACTCCTGGCACTGTGTCACTGGTGACCAGCGGAGGCAGTAGAGAGAACTGCTGACCAGGAAGGAGGCAGCAGCCACATACACACTGGAGAACACACAGAGGAAATGAACCCATGCTGGGTGCCAGTAAGAGAGTAGTTATAACCCAAGCTGTGGAGGCTGCCAGATTGCATCCCAAACCCAGCTCAAAGAATCATATGACCTCAGGCAAGTTACTTAACATCCAGTGCCCCTCCGCCCCATCTCATCTTCCTCTGTACAAGGACTGTTACGATAGTGCAATGTGCTCTAGAGAACTGTTTTCAATGATCTGGTAAGATAAATACCTGTCAGGTATTTAGGAAACTGCCAGGCATTCCAGAAGTGCTCATGAATATTACCTGTTATTATTTGAAAGTTTCTCATATATATAATCCTCAGCGTATTTGGACCATTTGTTACTAACCCCATTTATAACTAAAAAACTGAGATGTATAAGGGTTTTTTTTAAAATAAGTTTTAAGTAACTTGCATTGATGCCCCTTACGGCATAAAGTTACAGCTGCTCAATGAGGAGGCTATACCTCTGAGGCCCTCTTTTTTCACCCATCCCAATAATCCAGGGGAAAGTTCAGAGCCCAGGGAAGTCAACACTTCCAGGTGTGGGAGGGCATGTGAAGAAAGTAAGGGCAATGAACAGGTCAGTGTAATACTGGATGGATTCAGCATGTTCAATGACTAGAAGCCCCACAGAAAGCCAGTTCCTGGCCTGGTTGAAATGATTGCAAAAGGACTACATGGAGTGTATGCCATACAGATGACCAGTAATATGTTCTAGGAAGAAAGATCGTCAAAGGTTCCACCTTCCTAACTCCTTCATCCATGTGTGGAAGTGGTTCACATTAGTCTTACCACTGTTACCTGTTGTTCCAGAGACCTTTAATAAAATGCAAGACTTCTTATTCTGCAATTTGAGAGAATTTTAAAGCAGATCTACTTAATAAATACCCTGAAAAAGAACACACTACATATTAGATTATAAGTACATCTATCTTATTTATTGGTAGAACATTAGCCCCTAGCCTTGTACTTAAGAGAGTGTATTTTGTGCACAAATGTATATAATATATATATTCACTTTTAAATAAATGATACCAAAATATTGCCTGAGAAAAGATTTTATAGTGCCTGACAGTAAGTGCTCAAAAATGTGGAAATTAAATTATATTACAGGAAGGATGCCTTGTGAAGGCAAGGAAAACAAAGCAGCCAATTTAAAAAAATTTTTGAGACAGTTCTTATAACTGCTATTTGTGTAAGACTTGATTTCTCCAGATCGTAATTGTGAAGGGAAAGTACAAAGAGTGATCAACCCTAACCCAAAACTAAACAGTATATTTGATTAATGGTGTTTAAAGGTAATGCGTGTGTGTGTGTGTGTGTGTGTGTGTGTGTGTGTGTGTGTGCTTTAAAAGATGTTTTCATGTAAAAATGAACTTTGCCTTAGGGCATAGATCAGGTTGGTCAGTCCTTTGGGTCAGTACATTGTTTTGTTACCCTTGAAGGATTTACTTCATTCTGAGCTAAGAAACAGATTAGTTAAGTACTTGTATTTCTCTGTTTGGAAGCCTCATCTTTTGTTTTAATATATTTTCTTCCCTTTCTTTTTTCTTTGGTTCCCCTCCTGTTCTCTGTCCCACTTATTCTTTTGAATCTATCACATGGCCTCAAAGATATTTCTCTGCCTATATGTGAAGGTATGTGTTTACGACACAGAGAATTCCTTCATTTGCATTATTGAACATTTTTCCAAGGAAGTTTCTTGGCTTATTCATTTCTCATAGGTACCCCAAGGTTCCTTATTTCCCTTTCATCAGAAGCATTTCCCAAGGTTGCTTTCTGGTCCTGAGAATGACTAGACATGTATAGGTGACTTGAGATCAATATGAGAATTGAGAATCTGAAGTTGCAATAGCTCCTTAATGTCTTAACCTCATCAAAGGTGGGGTTGGTAAAAATGAGCAAGACTCACTTAAAGCTTAGTTGATCTGGCAGAAGTAGGAAATAAAATAGTGGCTACAATAGTTTTGGAGAGGATGTGGGAGAGATTGACGATAATTAATTATATATTTCGAAAGAGCTAGTAGAGAAGACTTAAAATGTTCCCAAAACAAAGAAATGATAAATACTTGATAGATAAACCAGTGATAAATATTTGATAGTAAATGTGATAGATAAACCAGTTTATACTCGATTTTTGTATATTTTATACAGTACCCCATAAATGTATACCATTATGTCCATTAAAATTCAAAATATATTAATAGATAATTTAAAATAATGAATAAATAAATGACTAAGGAAAAGACTGAAATAAAAGTGTTTTCTGGCTTTGCTACAAATGAAATATTTACAAATAAAATTTAAATGTGATAGAAGGTCTACACCAAAATACTTTAGTATTTTAGACATTTTCCACCTTAATGTGAGTCCATTAGACATAATTTGGTCTTTATTTGATGACTCAGAGTCACATTTTCCTGGGCTTTAGGATTATCAAAGCACTTATCCCTACATAAAAGATTCTAGAATGGCAGGCATGAGTGTAGACGTCTGCTAGACATAGTAGATTTTGTTTCCCACTTCAGGACTGCAACATTAGCAGTAAATAACTGCCACTACCAACACAAGTTGCTTCTAATCATCAGCTGGCTAAGAATCTAATCATTCAAGCCAGTTAAAATTATGTCCAAAATAAGAATAAATCTGCTCATGAGGCATATTATTAAAAAGTACATGAGCTTAAGTCCCTGATTTGAAGGCCATCTGTTTTATATGTTTGGTGTTAAATTTTGCATCAGAGTTTTTGTTGTTGTTTATGTGTTGGTGAATGCACAGATTTAATGTTGGTTTTGGATTTACTGCAGGTCATTTACTTCATGTTAGCTAATTAAGGCAGCAACCTAAGTGACCCCCGATTATGATCTTAAGTGCTAGGCCCAAGCTTCTTTACATCTTTCAAGGAAGAATATTTTGGCATTACAATAAGTAATTGAGTACAAGACAAGATTACAAAAATTTCTGGACTAGGACTCCAATTTCCTGGCTTCTAACATATAATTTAGTATATTATATGTGGTATATACTCAAACAATATCAATTCATATCCTCTAAGATATGCCTTTATCCACATCCTCTGAACTCATGTGACATTTTGGCCTATAACTTATGTTTCCCTTCTCTCATTCCTTAAAAATAAAATGACTTAGAGGCTGGAGGCATATATAGCTCAGTGGTAGTTTTTAGCTACCATGCATGAGCCCCAGGGTCTAATCCCCAGCATTGCAAACAAGTAAAAATAAATAAATAAAATGGCTTAAACATACATACAGGCCAGGTGTGTTGGCACACATCTATAATCCAAATTATTTCAGAAGCCAAGGCAAGAGGAAGATGGCAAGTTCAAGGCTAGTCTGGACAATGTAACAAAAGAAAGTTAAAAGGGCTAGATAGATAGCTCAAAGTAAGGCCCTGAGTGCAATCCCCAGTGCCACAGAAAAACAAACCACATACACACACGTGCATGCACACACACACACACACACACACACACTTTAATTGACATACATCATTAGCTTCCAAGTAATAAAAACAGGGACAGGCCTGAAGTTTATTTCTGAAATGTTACTCAGGTAAAGTTGCAAGCATATTTTTTTAAAGAGAAAAAATAAAACTGAATTTCAAAACAAGATAATAAGAAAGTAACAATAGTTAATACATTTTGTATTGTTATCTTCAAAACAGTTATTTGGGAGTGTAGGATACAGGCATGAAATATTGTTTAAACAATATTAGCACAAACCTTTCTTTTCAATGAATTAAGATAAACTAGTAATACAACTATCTTAACTATCTTTATATATATTTTTTTTCCTTTTCCCTTCCTTCATTTCTCCTTCCCCCATTACAGCTTCTCTTTCTTTTTGAACAGTACAAGAAGAATATTGAAGATGAAAAGTTTTTAAAATGCTAGAAGACACTTGTTTAGAAGTATAGGTTGAGCATCCCTTATCTGAAATATTTGGAACCAGAAATGTTTCCAGTTATGTAGTGTGTTGGTTTCTTTTTTCTCTTGTTGCTGAGACAAAATACCTAGCCCCCAAAACTGAAGAAGAAAAGGTTTATTTAGCTCACAGTTTGTAGAAGTTTCAGTCCATAATTAGCTGGATCTAAGACAGGGTGGCACAACACAGGAACAACATTTCAGCAGAAAATAACAAAAGTAACAAGAGCAAAAAGGGAGGAGTGAGAGAGGAAGCCTCTTTCCCTCCTTTATATTGTATGCAGGCTCCCCACCCCAGGGAGGGTGTAGCACTCACAACCACATGATCCCAGCATTGGACAATGGATTAATCACAAACTCTGGAAGCCCACCCCCATGACTGCATGAGACTTTGGGAGGGACATCTAGACACAAACCATAATATTCCACCCCAGGCCCCTCAAAGACTCATGTACATTCCTTTATGCAAAAGGCATTTTAATCCATCTTCAAGAGCTGCCAAATTCTAGTAGCTTCAGCATTGTTGAAAAGTCCAAGTCCAAATCTTGGACTTAAATCTCCTCTGAGATTTAAAGCATATTCTTACCTGTGAGCCCCTGTATAAATGAAAAGAAAGTTAAGTGATTCCAACATACAATGGTAAGAGGTAAACATCACTATTCCAAAAGTTACATACAAGAGAATACAAAGGAATGGTATCAAAATCCAGGAGGGCAAACATTAAATCCTGTAGTTTCATGTGCAGCATGTGAGGCATTCTGGGGCAAGCTGTGAGCTCCAAAGGGTTTGGGTGGCTCCACCCCTAAAGCACTGCTGGTGATTATAGCTTCCATGGATTCTCTCTTGGGCCAATTTTGCTCTCTCCTTGCAGGTTTCTTGAGATGATTCACATTCCTGGCTTCTCCAGACTTCTGGGGTCTCTACTGCACCTTTGGTTTCACCCTCAGTTTTACATATTGCCTTTTCAGGAGCACACTGCCTGGCCTCAAAAGCCTTCTGAAATCTCGGCAGAACTCTTGAATTCTGCATGTCTTAAAACCAGGACCATGTGTATGGATGATGCTAAGTTTTGCTGCCAGGTGGAGCCATAGCCAAATTTTCCTCTTTTTGGGCTGTAGGGTTTGAGTGCCTGGATTGCTGAGCACTCCAAATCTAATTCCAAGGAACAAGTTCTCTATGCTGCCATCATTCTGGAACCTGGTGTGGCTACCACCATTCTGGAACTTGGCACTCTGAAGGCTTCTTCTCAAAGCAGTCTTTCACTGCTGCCATTCTGAGGCTGAAATGGTAGAGACTTGCTACTTCTTGTAATATCCCAAGGCCATCTTTTGTATTCTGTTCCTTCTTAGCCATGAGGATCTCCTCAGCTCTATCTTTGCAATCCACAGTCTTCCTTTCTGGCCAAAGTCACATTTTAAATCATTCTGCTGAGCTCTTTGCTCTTGATTCACAACATAAATCTGACTAAAGCTTCCCAATAATAGTCATGCCATAGCCTCAACATTTCAGTACCTTGAAATTTCTTCTGCCAGATTAATTTGTCCACTGCCCTTAACCTTAGTCTCTGGTAAAGTCTCTGGACACAAAGCACAATGCAGAAAAATTTTTTTCCAAGCCATAACTCAAGTCATCTGGACTCCAACAGCCAATATAGTCCTTCTTCCCAACAGAAACCTCCTGAGCATGGTCTTTACTGCCAGAGTTTCTATCAGCCTTCTGGTCTTCTGAACTCTGACCAGAATCTCCCATAAGAATAGCCTAAGGCATTCCAATGCTATTCTTTCAGGTGACATATCCAAACCTCTCCAAATTTTTCCCATAAGTCATTCCCAAAGGCTCTTCAATCACATGTTCAATTATAGTCAAAGCAACAACTCTTCTCTTGGTACAAAATTCTGTTAGTTACTTTTCTCTCATTGCTGAGATAAAATACCCAATGCTCAAAATTAAGGAAGTAAAAGTTTATTTAGCTCACAGTTTCAGTCCACAATCAGCTGGGTCCAAAGCAGTGTGGAACAGCACAGGAGCAACAGTTCATGTGGCAGAAAATAGCAAAAGCAATAAGAGCAAAAAGTGACAAGTGAGAAAGCAAACCTCTTTCCGTCCCCTATATTGTATGCTGCTACCCCCAGAGAGGGTGTGGCACTCACACCCATAATCCCAGCATTGGACCATGAATCAATCAGAAACTCTAGAAGCCTGCCCCCAGGACTGCTTGAGGCCTTGGGGGGACATCTAGACACAAACCATAACATAGAGCTTTTCAAATTTTGGAATATTTGCATAGACTTTACATATTGAGTATACTTAATCTGAAAAATCTAAAATTCAAAATGCTCCAAAATCTAAAACTTTTAGTTTATTATCCACTTACTGCCTTCATAGCCACTCTTCTAATTACAGATCCTTGTCACAAAATTGCTCCCCACCAGGACACCTAGATGAAAATTTTGTGCCTAGTTTGAATTACTATTTGTGTTTAGGAAAATTATAATAACATTTCTTTGAAAACATTCTATTATTCAGACATTTTTCTCTCCCCAACTAATTTCAGAACTCAAGACTTGGTAGTAGTGGTCTAGAGAAAGGAACTGAAGCAAAGCAATGCCAACGGTATGCTTCATTCATTTCTCTTCTTCATTTTACAAAAGAGAAGGATTCTAATCTTTGGATTTGCATGATATATTTTGACAGCACATATCCCTAGCTGTTCTTACAAAGATATCAAGTTCCAGGATCAATCACTGGAGCCACTATCCCTTCCCTTTAGACTTTTAAGCATGGCATCCTCCACAGATAATTATTATTTAATAGATGAAGCAGACTATATTTTAAGAATTTCTTATGTGGTTCAATCAGCATAATGGGTATGTTTCAGGGAATATGCATTTTAAAGTGTTATCAGTAAGTGAGCATTTCCCACGTCCTTATGTCATAAGGACTGAGACAGCAATTTAGAAAGAAGAGAGCAGAAAGAAGTCTTTATATGTGCGTTTCATAAAGTAGAATGTACTTCATGAATTTAAATGTGGCAGGATATCTGCCCTGCTGTCTTGCCATTACCAAACAAGATGTTTGTTATAAAAAAGAAATATGTATGACTGTTGAGGATCTTGCCCTATTAATGACGATGTTCTGCACTCTGAAATACTTCACTGGAATTTTTTCACCTATACTAAAAGATATACACAAACTTTCTGACCTAAATTATTAGGCCAAAGACATTCAGAATATGTTAACTCCCCAAATCTGCAAATAAAGTGTCAATTTAACAAATCCCTCACTTGTTAAATTTAATGTAGAAATAAAATATTGGATACCTGACTTCTGTAGATGATCCTTTTCCAGTAAGTCATAAAGATATTTCACTTTATCTAATTACTACAGCATATTTAGTTTTGATAAGCAAAAGCTGTGCAAAGAGCCAACTGAATTGTATTTTTAATCTGATAATATATAATTAGCTTACAGGGTATTGTTAGGAGTAAAACTTCAGTACTGATCAGTCTGAAGACAATGAGCAACTTTTATAGAGGGATCAGGATTTCCTCCATTGGGAGCAGGGTGGGAAAAGGGGTGCAGTGCATGGGTGAGATTAATGTATGTGACTCCTTTCTGACTCCCTCTACTTCTCCTGAGTTCTTGGTTCCAACTCTTCCAGAATCTTTCAGGATCTGCTCTTTTTAATACCATTAGTCTTTCCTTTTTCCACTGGATCTTCCCTGTCAGCCTATAATTCTGCTGAAATAGGCTTCAACTTGAAAAGTTTTCATTAGCTCTTTTACAATACTAAGGTCTATTCCTAAAATGAATCCCTGTCTCAGCATTCATAATAGGTTGGCTTCCCCGGCTAAGTCCTGCCTGATAAAACGGCCCTACCCATTTTTATCAACACACAACTCACCCCAATAAAGGCTGTATTCATTCTCCATTCTCTCCTTGCTGCCGTGTTCTTCTTTATCATAATATTGAGAGAGTGAAGAGTATCTGTCCACCCTTGGCCTACTAAATAAAATCCAAATCATGCTCAGGATCCTCTACAAGTTAACCTTGAGGGTTATTTCCCACATGCACCCTACATGAACTGCTCTCTTCTGTTAAACTGACTGATTCACTGTCTGCTGACACTCTTGCCCTTATTCACTCTACTGTTCCTTAACCCCACTTCCCATCTTTCTCCTAGTAAGATCCACTTCTGAACCATTTAATCAAATATATCCTAGAGAAGCCACATTCCATCTCCCCTACAAAGATTTTTCTATTTCAACTAGAATGATTGCTGTTTTAACTGAGCAACTTCTTGATGTGATTAGGGCCTTCTTTTCTATCTTATGTACCAGAATATTCATTACAAAAATGCCTTTCCCATTTTATAAAAGATAAAACTCTAATACAGATAAGCTTAATTACCAAATAAAAAAGGAAAGATGCATGATATACTTTTGAAATGTAATTCAAATCAAATTAAATGTTTTATTTACGTGCAGTTGTATAGCTCCCTATCTTATAAAATGAATTGGACTCCCCTTCTCCTAGATCAGTGCTGAAGATTCACTTACATAAGCAGCTGGGTTACCAGGGCCAGGGCTGCCTGTGGGGGAGAGGAGGGCACATATTTCCCAGCTCTGAGAAGGCAGAGCAGCAGTGAAAACCCAACAGAATGAGCACATTAAATACCTAGATACTGTTTTCTAAATACCATTTCGCACTCAAAGGGACCAAAACTCCTCAGAAAATATCTAATTTCAGGAATGATCCAGGGAAAATAAAAGATGCAACTGGAACATCCTATGCTAGAAGGTAACAAATTGATCCAAGAATAATGACACCTATCAAATAGACCTAGACATAATCTTAAAGAGGCTTTTCAATTTAGCTAAATCAGTATTTCAACTCAATGATAGTAATTAATAAGCCTATTGAATAAAGTAGGACTCTGAATACAAATATATATTGAAAGTTGTGGAGAAAAAATCTACCTTATAGTATAATGACAACTAATAATTATAGAACTATTGGTGAAACTTTTTAAAATCATAATTTGGTAAACATACTAGGAAAAGCAGACATGAGGATCAATGGAACAGAATAGTGGATGAAGAAATAAACCCCAAGCACATTCAGGCATTTGATATTTGACAAAGGAGCCAAAACCATACACTGGAGGAAAGACGTCTTTAATAATGGTGTTTGGGAAACTGCCTATCCACAAGCAGAAAACTGAATGTAGAACCAAATCTTTTAACATGTACTAAATTAAAAATGAATTAAAGAACAAAATGTTTAAAAAGACACATTTAACCTGCTGGAAGACAAAATAGGTAAAACTCTTATCATCAGAAATGTGGCAAGGCCTTTCTGAACAGAACCTTGGTTACACAGAAAATAGTACCAAGAATCAAGTGGGATCATATTAAATTTAAAAGCTTCTGTACAACAAAGAAAACACCAAATAGAGTGAAAATATCACTTACAGAACAGGAGAAAAAATTTTCAAGTTATCTCTCAGACAGAGGACTCATATCTAAAATATTCAAAGAGCTCAAAAAATTAGACTTCCCAAAATAAAAGACAGTATTAAAAATGGGCAAGTGAAATGAACAGACACTTCATAGAAGTACAAATGACAAATAAACATACAATGCCATTAGAAAAATACAAATTAGCAACACTGAGATCCCATTTTACCCTAGAAAGAATGGCCATCATAGAGAATCAAAGGGAGAATATAAACTAGTAAACTACACTGTGGGAATGTAAATTAGTAAGCCACATTGGAAATCAGTATAGAGATTTCTCAAAAACTGAAACTGGAAATTCCATTTGACCTAGCTATTCACCTTCTAAGCATCTTCCCGAAAGAGTTAATGACATCATATTATAGTGATACACACATACTGATGGTATTGCAGCATAATTTGTAACAGCTAAAACTTAGAGGTAGCCTATATACTCAGCAACAGATAAATGGATAAAGAAAACATGGTATTTTTACACAATGGAGTACTGCTCAGCCATAAAGAAAGATGCACTTGAGACATTTGTTGGAAAATGGGTGCACCTCACTAATGTTAAGTGACACACAAGCTTAAATATTATGGTTTCTCTTATATGAGACATCCAAAATACACAGAAAGAGAAAATAAAGAATAGGAAGTAGGGAGATAGACCATGCTCAAATGAAAACAGGATCAAGATAGATGGAGTAGGGAAAGAAAGGGGATGAAAAAGGAATTAATACGTGTTATGCACTTTAACAACTCCTTGTAATGATTGTAAATATTAGGTAGTGCAAATAGGCACTAATAAAAAATAGGAATAATCGATTCTGTCAAGAATCATCAATGGGCTGGAGTGGTGGTTCATGCCTGTAATACTAGTACTTGGGAGGCTGAGGCAGGAGGATCACCATGAGTTTGAGGAGAGCCTGAACTACATAATGAGATCCTGCCTTAAAAAAAAAAAAATCATGAATGAATGCGAAAAATAGTAGGTAAAAGCTTAAGGAAGAAAAGGGTAGTTAATGTGTCTCCCCATAAAATGCTTATTGTTTTAAAATAAGGTACAAAATACATTATTTATCTTTACAATACAGAAACCTAGTTATACACCATCTTACCATATGATAAAAATTCCCATCTCTACTAAGACACCACCCGCCTCACGCTGAGAGCACAGCCTCCCTGCTCCGTGTTTCTGCTGCGAAGAGCATGGGCCGAATCTAAGCCAGAGGGAAGAGCAAGCAGCCAAACTGAGGGACTTTCCTGAACTCAGAGAGAGCATCACGACCATGAAATACAAGGGAAGACAGAAGGACGGGCAGTGATTCCGGAGAGCTGGATGGCAGTGACTCAGCCCCATTCTAGAAAACAATCATGGATCTCACCCCAGCTCTGCAGCTGGGTCACATGGAGCTGGTAATCTGAAGTGAGCCATAGCGGGAATATTTACACGAGAGAAAGGGCGAACTGCTGGAACCAGGGTCCCCATCCAGGAAGCAGCTTAGTAGTAGATCATTAAAACAGTCCCCAACTAAAAGAGCCTAAAGAGATAGGACGACTGAATGTAACACACCATCCCGGGTTTGGTGGTAGAGTCACAAAGGGCTTTAATCCGACTATCTGAGGAACTTGAGTGAGCTCGGAGGATCACATGGTGGTGTGTGTCAGTGTTGCTTTCCTAGTTTTGATGACTGCACTATGATGGCATAGGGCAGTTTCGTTATCTTAGAACATACACATACACTAAGAATTAAAGACTAACGAAACTTCATATCTGCAATTTACCCTCAAACATTAAAAAACTCTATGTATCAATAAACATGGAGAGAGAAAATAAAAAGTAAATATGGCTCAACGTTAATACCACACTGCAGAGTTAGGGATTAGGGATAGAGTAAAGGGAATTCTCTTTCACTATGGTCACTTTTCTACAAATTTGAAATTATTTTAAAAAATTATGAAGGAGTTACATTTTAATTAAATACTTTCAAGTCTGTCTGCGGCTCTCTTCCCTTTCCTCTGTAAGCGCAGCCCCTCTGCTGTTCAACGAAATTAGAGAAATAGTGAAGAGGGAAATAGTAAGTGTAGTATTTATTGCAATATTGTGGAACTAAATGCAGTGTCTTTAGACTGCTGTCCCCTCCACAGCCCCTCTGAGTCTCTGAGAAAGTGGGAAACCCTGTCTTCTTCCTTTCTCTCCTCAGAAACTCAAGGACATTCAGTATTGCAAGAATGTTACTTCACTGCCATTACAAATAGTAAAGATGCAGACGTGGCTAATGGGAGACGCTTTTTTAAGTGAAAAAGCAAATTTTCATAACCAAACAGTAACAGAATAGCAATAGTTATCACACTGTGTATAATTATCGTCAAAGTAGTTACTCAGAATACAAAACATAACCAAAACGATTGTTACAAAAAAGAAGCATAAAAACAAAAACTTTTCAAGGAACTGAGATAAGCTAGGAGTATAAATACATTTTGAGGGAAATACTTTCCTGGGGTTTGGTTTGGTTTGGTTTTTGAGACAGGGTCTCACTCTGTAGTTCAGGCTATCCTTGAGCTCACTGTGTAGCCCTGGTTGGCCTTGAACTTGCAGCAATCCTTCTGCCTCAGCCTCCTGAATGCTGAGATTATAGGTGTGTGCCACCATGCATGACCGCTGGTATTTTTTTTAATTATCAAATATACATAATAAAATATTGTGGTACAATGTCCTAGATTACCTTCATTACTAGATACCAAATATTATTTTTTAAATGCTAATTATTAGTTTAAAAATTAAGTGTTGAACCTTTAGTAAATTTGTAAAGAATTCGATCTAAAAATAATGAACAGAGATAATAAGAATAAGGGTTTGTTTCACAATTATTCCTGAGTCTGTAACTCTGTAACTCCCTCTCCTTGTTCCTTTCCTCCTACTCTCCCTCCCTTCCTGCTTTCCCTCCTTTCTCTGCTTAGTAAGCACTGTGTACATTTAATCTCCCCAGGCAGACTCAGTGCTCCTTGAGGTTTATACTTTCTTGGTTCCCATAACACCTACCTGCACTATGTCTTTTTACATGGATGATTGGTTTGCTGAAATGAGACAACAGAGTTTACTGCTAATGCTGAAAAAGACAGTGAGTCCCTTAGGGACAATAATCTGAACTGCCATAGTAGATCTGAGAGTTAGAATGGAACCAAGTCCTAATAAAGATGCTATGTTGATCTGATGAAACTAAAGGTCTTCTCTATCTTTCCCATTGTTGCAAAGCAACTTATAATAGAAGATAGGGTTGTGAAGAGTTGCCTCTGAATTCATTTAGCAACAATTTTCCCTTGGGCTGTTCAGATTTGTTGAATGCATTTTAAAGGGCCTGACATTTTAAAGGGTCCTGTTGTGTTTCTTTTTAGAGATGATTAGTAATGCCAATCAGAAGTTTCTATGCCTGCTTACTCATTGTCAGGTAAGATCCATCTCTTCCTTAAGTTCTAAAAGAAGCAAAGTAAGTTCAGGGCTAACTGCATGAATAATTAACAGGTTCTGCGACAGTGTAGTACAGTTGTGAGAGAATCCCCAGCACCTCAGAGCTGGGGAGGGCTGCTGGCTTGGATGCATATCCGATGATTTCATCAGGTTTTCCAGCCTATGGGTCTGGCAAGTGGACAACTAAATGATCTTGGCCTTGACCATCAAGGGTGGTGTTTTTAGCAAAACACACTACTTACACTAACAAATTGTGAACAACTTTAAACTCACATAGGTGAGGGATTGGTTTTGGGGTTATTTTGATTTGTTTTGCTTTGTTTTGTTTGTTAGGTTCTTGCTATATCACTTGGGTTGGTCTCCAACTCCTGGGCTCCAATGATCTTCTTTCCTTGGCCTCCTGAGTAACTAGCACTGTAGCTGTACCCCACCATGCTCCAGTGTGTGTGTGTGTCTGTGTGTAAAATCAACTGAATTTTTTTTCAAACTACAAGACTAAATATTCTCTGCATTTTGGTAACTCCTTAGTGACACTGTAAAAAAAGATGCTTTTACAAATGGGTCTTCTCATAAATGTTGCTTTGGGAGCAACAGGAAGAATCTCATCCTGCTATCTCTCCTCTCTCACACCCTATGTTCGCCTCCACCAAAGTAGTGGTTGATTCAAATCAGCCAACTGGTGGGACATGGTGATACACACCTGTAATCCCAGTACTTAGCAGGCTGAAGCAGGAGGATTGCTGCGAGTTCAAGACCAGCCAGGGCTATAAAGTGGGTTCAAGTTCAACCTGAACTGTATAGCAAGATCCTGTCTCAAAAAGACCAAAACAAAACAAAGCAAAACAAAAAAAACCCAGATTAACCAACAATTGAAATTTATGATTTATGTATAACTCATACACAGTTAAACAATAATTAAATTTTTAAATTGTTTCAATTAGATCAAATGAGTATAAAGCAGAAGGAGATAAATCTAGGAATATTAGAATTTATCCTGTAAATACCATTATTTGTGGCCTCAAAACTCTCCTCTTTTCTAATAATTTATACACATTAACTGGTAATTTTTTTGAAATACAATGTACATTAAACTGTTCCTTAATGTAAACAAAAAAAGTAAAAATTGTGGAGTAAAACACTTCAGTGCATACTAGGAGTTTAATTTTAAATGTTTAATCAGGTGTTTTTAGATATATTCAAATGTATATAATTTTTCCAAATTTCCTATATTAAAATTGTTCCTGTCACCTTTTCAGTAAGTTGTTATGTTTAGTAACTGTTTAAAGCGCTTTTTAATTACATATTGTCAATCAAAATCTTGGCACAGTGGGCTGTGTTTAGTCCCAGGGAAGATCCAGTCTTTAATTACTATTGCATTGTTTTTAATTCCACTTCCAAAGTATATTCTCATCTGGAGTGACAAGATGAAAAACCAATCCTGCATTTCACATTTTGCACTTACAATGCAAATTGCAGAGGACACAATGGTAATCAGACTACATTGTTTCAAGCCTAAACCTAACGGTATTGGGAGATGGGTCTCCTAATGGAAAGAATTAATCAAAGGCTCTTTTGATATTCATTGAAGAGGAGATAATCTTGCTGCAGAGTGACATCGTTTTGAGAAGCCCAGCTTCTAACTGTGAAGCCCATTCCCATGTGATTTTTTTCTAACAAGCCAGAAAGCTGCTTTAATCTTTAAACAGGAAGCCTCGTGCTTACAGTATCAAAGGTAGGCAAGTTCTCAGTAGGAGAAGTTCAAAAGCAAATAATAATAAGGACCCAGTTGCTAATGTCAGGCTGATGTCAGGGCTGAAATCACTTTTCACTTGATTGAGCCATTTTGTCCTCAGAATCACTTTGTTCTGTTTGGCCCTAATCATGAGTCACGCATGCTTCCCAGAGGCTCCTTGTCAGAAGGTACAGCCCTGCCATGATAGACTTGTTACTTAATATCAAAACTTTGTGTGGCCTGGGGAGAACCAGGGAGCTCACCTGTCCCACTGCCTTCAGAGCCCTGCCACTCCCTCACACTGCTCAAGGAAGGCGACCATTACAAGCAAGCACAGCTTCCAGAGGTCAGATTTTCTTTCGGCCTGAAGGGACTAGCAAAATGCAGCAGTTCATGAAGACATTCATGGCTCGGCTGGACAATTTGACGGGCCAGCCTATACAAAGAGTCCCACAAACACAGAGTCAGTGAAAATAAAAATAAGAGAAAATACCTCTCCAAGTGAAATTATGTTAGATAAAGGCAAAGCAGAGAGAAAGGAAAACCAAATAAATACGTGCCTCTGCAGACCATTAGCATCTAATGTTTTACAGATGTACAATACCACACGTAAAAGAATGTACGTTTTGCAGTTTAGTGTGTAATCCAAGTTTTAGGAATTCCTCAGACTCAGTGTCGGGTGATACAAGTCACTTTATTTCACTTTATTTTTATTAGCTTGTGTGGCTGGCATACCAGAATATCATATGTTGGTGACCTGAGAGAAATCTGTCCTTTTATAGATCTGGAGGCAAGAAGTTCACCATCAAGGTGCTGGTAGGGCCATGTTCATTCCAGAGGCTCTTGGTGAGCATCTGCTCCTTGCCCCTTTAGCTCTAGAGGCTGCTGGCATCCCTTGACTTGTGGCTGCATCACTCTAAGCTTGTGGCCACCTGTCTTCTGCTCTTCTGTCTGTTGAGTATCTCTGACCTTCTAAAATGCAGGGGATTACATTTAATTCCCACTGGATAAATTTGGCTACTCTCCCCATCTAAAGATATTTAATTTAATCTCACCTGTGAAGTACTTTTTGTCATGTATGGTAACGTGCATAGGCTTCAAGGATCAGGGTATGGACATCTTTAGGGGGAACTTGATTCAGCCTACTATAATGTTTCTGAAGTAGGAGCAGGTGCAGAGAAGAGAATAGTGTGTCCTAGCTCCGCCTCATGGGGCGTCCCTGTCTCCTCTTGCCTTCCCTGACAAACTACCAAATGAGAAATAGTACTGTTTCCAATCAGATTGAGAATCTCCAGGTAACTGAGTAAATTATAAAATTTTTCAAACTATTTTAAGTTTCCCTTTTGATGATTCCACAAAACACTATTTAAATTTGACTCGTGTTTGATTCAAATGATCACACCACACAAACCAAAAAATCATAGGCACTCTGTACATATAAATGTGCTAGGAAAACTACAGCATCATTTCACCATCTTTATGGTCACTTGCCACTGTGAGAAAATAGTTAACTGTGTGGGGTTTCCACCACCTTTCAAGGGGCAGGAGCAGAAGTTGGTGGCAGTTGAGTGTTTAGGTATGGTTCATAAGTCCTCATCAGTTTTTGTCATGAATTTAACCTTAGTCCAGTATGACCTAAATCACCTGGCTTACTAGCCTGTGCCAACCATATATACCAGATAATTATGCAGTATTGAACTTTGCTTTGGTTGAGTACACACATTTAACTTATCTTATCAGTGGATGCAATATAGCAATGCAATTTGGAAATGTAGAAACAGCAACTCTAGCACTGAATTTAACAGACAATGCATAAATAATGAGAAAAGTGATATGTGAAAAGTAAAAGCAAAGGACCAGTAAGCCTTGCCAATAACCTGGTGAGACAGTGAAAGCTTTCCTTCTCAAAGCCTGATTTCTTGGCTTGACCCACCCTGAGCTTCTTACCAGTAAAATGTGCTTTTTATTAATGTTGAATACATTCATGTTGCAAAATGTCCAATAATAATGACATCCCCTAGCTGCTAATTGATTGTGAAATGCTTTAAGAGCTTTATGATGGAGGAAGGTACAATTAGTTATTATTAGATCATGCAATTCATTAACTTTAAAGGGCAAACAAAACCTCACTGGCAACTGTTTTGACATATCACCTGTGAGAAAATAGACTTGTCAGGCCACTGTTCTCTGCCATTAGCAATGTCACCTCCTCACTAGAAAGGAATTTGCATATATTTTCACAATATGAAATCTCATAAATATAGTTAGGAGCAGAGATATTATTATGTTAAGAGATATTATTATGTTTAGAGGAGACACGTCATCTAAAATATAATTTAGCCATCATATCTAGTAACCAAGACTCAAAGATAGATGATTTTTCACTGTTTTATCATAGTGTTAAAAGCAAAAGGGAAGTTATGAGTTTAACACTGTTAGAATTCCATCAAAGAAGCTCCATATCTGTATTTAAAAAAAAAGATTTAAAGGTTACCTTAAAGAGAAATACTTAAATAGACCTTACAAAATAGTCCTTTCTGACTTTCGGCAAGATGGCAGAGTGGTAAACGGCAGAGAAAGCGTTTCTCCAAGCTTTGGTGTCCAAACACTGGAATATAGCAACGTGAGGAAGAGAAGAGGGAAGTGAGTCTCAGGACCCAGGAAGGATCTGAAGTGAGAATTGAAGCCCACAGAGAGAGCAAGGAGAGAGACTTCAGTGAAGAACAAGGAGGTGGCAGGCATCACTTTCTCCCTGAGCTTGGACTCACTGCATGGGAGGGAAGACCACTGGCAAACTCAGAGGCCTCCATGGAGAAATGCATCAGTGGAACGCAGCAATGGATGCCACAGGCTGCAGTAGAAAGTGAGTCATTCAGGTTCAGATGTCCCCCAGGAGAGGGTGATTGGCAGGTAGCCAACTCAGAGAGGGCCCACCACACCTCAGAACTCTGAACAGCTGCGGGCCAGCTCCATCTAGCGACTCCACTATCACGGTGAAGCTGCTGAGATCAATCAGCAGGAAGTCGGGGAGCTGAAATCAATCCAGTAGGGAGCTGAGTTCCAGCTGGCAGGAGATACACAGAAGGTTACAGGATGACCAAATTGGGTTCTAGACTCATAGCCAGAAAAATGCCTGCACTTCAGTGGAACTAAAGATGTAGGCTTGCTGAGACTGTTCACTACTCTACCATAAAACTACAGCTGACTTGCTGGTATTAATCAGCTGGGACCTGGACTTTCTCTGCCCACATTGTCTACCAGTGACAGCAGAGTACACCCGGAAATAGACAGTTTATTTTCTCATTTTCTCCTTTTTTTCATTCTGTTCTTGTTTTTGTTTTGTTTTTTCTTAATTTTTTTCTTGTTTTTATATGAGTGTGAACATGGTTTCTAATGTTTTCAATGTTGTTGTTCTGTTCCTGATTTTATTTCTTCCTTTTGTATTTCACTCCTGTCTTCTTCACCAGTTTCTCAAGGTTGCGTAATCTTCCTTTGTCCTCCATCCTTGCTTCTAATCTCTTCTTCTCCTTCTACTTCTCTATTTTTCTCCACTAAGCCCTTTTAAATTTTCTCTCCTGAGGGTAAAAATGCCATATCAAGAGCGTATTTAATGTATACAATTTTTCTGGTTGATTTTAGACTTTGTTATAAAAACACAAATCTAGTTCATATGCTTAAAGATGGTAAATTAATAGTTACCATACTTCATCATTTTCTAGGCTGTGTTTGGTGCTGCTATTGCTGATTGTACTCTTGCTATTGCTTAATTGTACTACTATCATTCAAAGGTGATGGAGAAATAAGATATTTCTGGGACAAAGAACACCTGAGGAAATGCATGACTACCAAACTAGCACTTCAAAGTGTTGACAATGAGGATTTCAACTCTATGTACCCCAACAAAAGAAATCCACCAGCAAGGCAAGTAATTAAACAGGGTGAGGGGAAAAGGGGGAAACCAACAACAGGAAAACAATATGACAAGGATAAGTCAATATATAGCAGTTGTAACCATCAATGTTAATGGTCTCAATTCACCAATCAAAAGAAATGGACTGGTAGAATGGATCAAGAAGCAAGATCCAACAATGTGCTACATATAAGAAACATATTTAATTCAAAATGAAATTCATAGGCTGAAAATCAAAGGGTGGAATTTAATACTCCATGCAACAGGAACCCAGAAAATACAAGGGTAATTATTCTATTTGCAGACCAAGTAGATTTCAAACCAAGACTGATTAAGAGAGACAAAACAGGTAACTACATCCTTATAAAGGGAACAATCCAAGAGAAGATAACAATCACAAATGTATATGAAACAAATACTAGCACACTCAAATACATAAAATAAATATTAATGAAAATGAAAAATCAAATAAGCACTAATACAATTATAATAGGGGACTTCAATATCCCACTATCACAAATAGACAGATCAACTAGACAAAAAATCAACAACGAAATATCCAAACTGAACCAAATTTTGAACAAATGGACTTAGTAGATGTCTACAGAGTGTTCAAATTCACAGTATCAGATTACACATTCTTCTCAGCTCCACATAGTGTTCTCCAAAATAGACCACACACTAGCTCATAGACCATGCCTTAGTAAATGCAAAGGAATTAAAATTGTCCCATGCACATTGTCAGACCACAATGCGATGAAATTGGAAATCAGTGGCAAAAGAAACCATAAGAACTTCATAAACACATGGAAATTAAATACCCACCCTATGAATAACCAATGAGTTATGGATCAAATTACATAATAAATTAGACAGTTTCTACAAATAAATGATAATTCCCAATACAACATACCAGAACTTATGGAGCACATTGAAAGCAGTCCAACAAGAAAAATTTGTGGGGAATACCCATATCAGAAAAGCTCAGATAAGCAACCTAATAATAAACTCAAGCTTCTATAAAAAGAAGAGCAACTCAAGCCTAAAGCTTATATGAGGAAGGAAATTACAAAGATCAGAGCAGAAATTAATGCAATTAAGACTAAGAAAACAATATAATGAATTGAATGAAGAGTTGGTCTTTGAAAGATTAAATAAAATTGATAAACCCTTAGCCAACCTTAACAAAGGAAATAAAAGCCCTGAGTTCATGCAATTAGAAATGAAAAAGTTGAAATCACAACAGATCCTGCAGAAATCTACACCATCAATACCTACTTCAAGAACCTGTATTCTAATAAAATGGAAAACACAAAGAAATGAACAGATTCCTAGATATATATAAATTATCAGAGCTGGATCAAGAAGATGTAAAAATCCTAAAGAAACTAATATCAGTCAATGGAATTGAAGATGTAATTTAAAACCTACCAACAACAAAAAAGCCTGGGCCCTGACAGATTCCTGCTGAATTTTACAAGGAATTTAGGAAAGACTTAATGCCACTACTTCTCAAACTCTTTAATGAAATGTAAAGGAAGCAATACTCCCAAATTTATTCCTGGAAGCAAGCATTACCCTGTTACCAAAATGAGAGAAGGACCTAACTAAGAAAGAGAATTACAGGCCAGTCTCCCTAATGACCACTTATGCAAAAATCCTCAATAAGATACTGGCAAAAAGAATGCAGAAAATCATCAAGAAAATTATACACCATGACCAAGTGCATCCCAAGGATGCAGGAATAGTTCAACATATGTAAATCAATAAATGTAATACACCATATTAACACAGCTGAGGACAAAAACCATATGATCATTTCAATAGATGCATACAAACTTTTGACAAGTCCAATACCCATTCATAATAAAAACTCTATAGAAAATTGGAATAGGTGGTCTTTATCTAAATCTGATTAAAAAAACCAACTATGACAAACCAACAGCTAACATCTTACTAAATGAGCAAAACCTGAAAACTTTCACTCTAAAATCAGAAGCAAGACAAAGATGTCCATTATCAGCACTCTTATTCAATATAGTTCTGGAAACAATAACCAGAGCAATGAGATATGAAAAAGAAATAAAAAGAATAAGGATAGGAAAGGAAGAAGTTAAATTATCATTATTTGTATATGACATGATACTCTACATAGAAGACCAAAAGTCTTCTATATTTAATAGCAAAATTCAGCAGTATGGCTAGATACAAAGTCAACATTCAAAAATAGATAGCCTTCTTGTACACAAATAAAAAATTCACTGAGAGAAAAATTAAGGAAACAACACCTTTGACAATAACATCCAAAAAAAATGAAATACCAGGAAATCAATCTAACAGAGGAAGTAAAAAAAAAACCTCTGCATTGAAAACTATAGTACTCTGAAAAAGGAGATTGAAAAGGATATCAGAAAATGGAGAGATATTCTTTGTTCTTGGCTAGGTAGAACCATTGTAGTGAAAATGGCCCGTCTTTCTTTCTTTCTTTCTTTCTTTCTTTCTTTCTTTCTTTCTTTCTTTCTTTCCTTCTTTCTTTCTTTTTGGAAAGGTAGTAGAAATACAACAGAACAAGACAGAACAAAGCCAATTGACACAATGCAGTAAATTTGGTACAGAACTTCACAGCAGGTTACCAGGATAATAGTAATAGGTACCATAGTATATCTCATTACTTTCACAATAGTTGTCTAGTCAATTAGGTATAGCAAAATCAAACCAAAGACATAACATTTTAAAATCAATCGAAAGAGAATATTTAATAGAGTAAAGCAATTAATCATAATGAAACAAAACTGAAAACAACACTTGCTTTCAAAGCGAAGATAGAGAAGACCCCCCCATATTTGCTATATTGCGTACAGTCATCCTCCCAAGAGATGCTCAGACCTCTGTCCCAAGTTGCTAATGGGGTTGGGGGGTTGGGATGTTTGATTCCAAGCCCGTGCACTGGTAGGCTCACAGGAGACACTACTGGGTCTCTCCTTAGCTCACACTGGAGGAAGGCATGTACCAAGAGGGCAGGTGAACTGCTTCTTTGTGCAGCCTCCTGGGTTCCACCATGGCCGTGGTGGGATCTCAGGGGCCACTCTCTGGTTCTCCTCTTGGCTCATGCCAGAGGAAGGTGCTTACCAAGAGGGCGGGCGAATTGCTTCTTTGTGCAGCCTCCTGGGTTCCACCATGGGAAAATGGCCATATTTCTAAAATTGTTATACAGAGTTAATGCAATGATGATCAAAATTCTGATAGCATATCTCATAGAATTAGAGAAAATAATTCAAATTCATTTGAAACCAGAAGAGGTCTAGAATAGCAAAACCAACTCTGGGCAACAAAGGCAAAGCAAAGGGATATCACAATCCCTGACTTGAAATTATACTACAGAGCTACTGTGATAAAAACAGCATGGTACTGGAATAAAAACAGTCCTGAGGATTAATGGAACAGATTAGAAGATGCAAAAACAACTCCAGACATACTCAGTCTCCTAGTCTTTCACAAAGAAACTAAATTTCTTCAATAAATGGTGATGGAAACCTGGTTTTCTGCATGCCAAAAGATAAAACTAGACTATATCTTTCACCAGGCATTAATCTAAAATAAAAGTGGTTCAAATAGCTAAATATTCAAACAGAAACTCTTACTATGCTGGAAGATAGAATAAGTAGAACTCTTGAAGACACTGGTATAGGTAAAGACTTTATGAACAAAACCCCAATCACACAATAACTATCACAAAAAATCAACAACTGGGATCATCTTATTAAAAATCTTTTGCACAGCAAGAGAAACCACCAACAGAGTGAAAAGACAACCCACAAAGTGGAAAAAATGTTTGCCAACTGTTCCTCAGACAAAAGGCTACTGTCTAAAATATATAAAGAACTAAAAAATATTAGAATCCCCAATTTAAAGACCCAACCCAAAAATGGGCATCTGAAATGAATGGATACTTGTCAGATGAAGAAGTAGAATTGTAAATATATGAAAAAATATTCAGCATCACTAATCATTCAAGAGATACAAATTAAAACAATTCTGAGATTCCATCTCACCCAGAAAAAATGGCTATTATCAAGAAATCAGCCAAAAACAAAGGCTGGAGGGGTTGTGGGGGAAAATGAACCCTTCTTCATTGTTGGTGGGAGTGTGTACAGGTGCAGCCACTGTGGAAATCAGTGTGGAGAATCCTCAAAAAGTTAGGACTAAAGTTCTGTTCTCCTTCTTGGTGTCTTCCTGAAAGAAATGCATCACACCACAGTATTGTATGCACACCTTTGTTTATAGAGGGCACAGTTTGTAATAACTAAATCTTGAAAACAGCCCAAATACCCATTAACTGATTCATGGATAAAGATGTGGTTCTCTTTATACAATGGAGTACTGCTCTGCCATACAATGGAGTACTGCTCAAGACAAGCTTGAGATATTTCTAGGTAAATGGATGCATCTTGAGAACACACTCTTAAGTGAAATAAATCAGACACACATGTAAATATCACATGATTTCTCTAGTATGAGAAGCCAAAAGCATAAATAAGGACCAAAATATATGGTAGATACTGGGAAATGGGAAGAATATGTTCAAATGAGGAGAAGAATGGAGTGGGTGAAGTGGGTTTGTAAACAATATAGGAATCCAAACAGCCAAATTGATAAATTTGGAATTTTATTATTGGAGCTCAGTGACCACTCTATAGACCCCTGTTTCAGAGTCAAAATGAGTGGCCCTGAGCTGGAGGGTTACAGGGCCTTTTAAAGCAGAAAACCACAAAGCAAGACATCCAGTTGGAAACAATTTAGCTAGAATCTTACATTAATTTTGGTTGACACCTGTATCCTGCTTCTTTGTTGAGCAGGTTAATTTTTTTTTCTCTTGTGGGTACAGCTCATTCTGCTCTTCTAATGGGATTTATACCCTGGGTAACTTTTCACTCTTCTTGGTCAAATATAGGGCATGAGTCAAATACAGGGCACAAGTTGGTATCAGTTATGCCAAGCTACAGAAGGAGGGGAGGGAAAGGGAAAAGGGACAAATAAAAAAAGGATAGAAGAAAAATATAGAAACAAAGCTTTTGTAAATAAGCAGGGGGAGAGGGTTGGAGGGAGGGGAGGAGAAAAGGAAAAAACAAAGATACAAGATACATCATGTATAAATACAAATTCCACATGATGAATTACTATGTATATCTAAAAATTACCAATAGGAGTACTCTTTTCTATATAAATTAATATTGATACTATCCTATTTTCTGTCCCCTAAAAACATCTTCCCAATTAGAAGTCTGATATCTTCCTTTGAGAATCACCTTTGAATCATTTTTGAGAATAGCTTTGGATAGCTATATTCAAACATTTTCTCTAAAATTTGGGGACCCATAGATTGTAAAGTGTTCCCAAGAAACAAACCTAGAAGTCAAAATTTTGGATCTGTAATTAATTATTCTACTGATTAGATAGAAAATTTGCTTAAAGGGTTTCTATTTCATCTATTGGGAAATTATCTATTTTGTTGCAAGTGACAGATACCCAATCTGCACCTAAACTAGGGGATGCATTGGTTTAAATAGTCTTGGGAATAGTAAGGACAGATGAAGATTAAGCTGGTCTTAGGGATGCCTACACGCAAGAATTTAAATGTTTTGCAGACTATCCATCCTGCCTCTACTTCTTTCAGCATTTAAGCTTCATTCACTTAATTGAAAGTGGAATTTCTCCATATGGCAAAGGACATGACATGGATTCCTCTGGGCTTGTAACTCCTAGTTTAGTGATCTTAGAGGAAAGGGAACTTCTCTCTCTGAGATGTAGTTGAAAAAATCCAGGGAAGGGCTTTGCTTGGCTTGGCATGAGCCATCTAATGACAAATGAATCATTCTCTGAGGACAAGGGAATACTGTATAACATTCCTCCTCATGCCTATAAAACCATAAAAGTACTGGATTATAGGGCATATGCATCAAAGTCAAACATTTTGTGAGATAATTGATTTCTTCAATATGATTGAATTTTAGTATCTTATTTAAGAAATCATCTCTATATTTAAGGTCATAGAAATAGTTTTCTATTTTCTTTATCTGCTTACATTAGCCAACCTTGAATTTATTTTTCTATATGGTATGAAGTGATGATCTAATTTTGCATTTTCCCATATGAATAACTGCTTGTCTATAACATTTTCTGAAGTCTATTGCTCTTCTATCAATTCATAATTTACCCTGTGGATAAACTTTCTTCCATATGGATGAGGCTAATTCTGAATAGTTTATTCTGTTCAGTTTTTTAACTTTCGCACCAAGGCATATTTTAAAATTAATGTAGTTAAATTCTTCTCTTAATTCTTCTGGGCGAAAAGATGGAGACAATGTGCTTAAAATCATGCCTGGCACACAGTAAAAAATAATGCTTAACAAACAGTGGCTATACTCTTTATCATTATCAGTTACCATCAGTTTATCCAGAATTCATCAGATCACCAGCAATCTTCAGTTTCCTGGAATAAGTTAGGAGCATCAGTTCAGAAATATTTTACCATTGTGGTAGGGGTCTCCAAAGGTTGCTGCCAGCAATCCCTTCCTGCACTCATCAAGCATGCTTATTCTATCACCAAGAAATATACTTAACTTCCTTCTCCTTTAAATCTGTCCTGGCCTAGTCACTTGTTTAGATCAACAGAATGTGGTGCAAGTGACCCTAAACCTGTTCTAGGTCTCTGCCTTCAAACTTTAAGAAGCCCAATCTTGTCTCTCAGAATCCAGTGCCCCTAGTATAAAGCCCAAAATATCCTCTGGGAACGTAGTAGCCCTGCAGGATGAGATTCACATGGAAAGGTAACTATATGTGGAGAACAGAGGCCACCAGGTGTCAATTAGCCCCAGATCCCAGACTTGTCAAGGGAATCCCACATGGTCACTCTTATCCCATCCATATGCCAACTGAACACAACTACATAGGGAACCCAGACAGCACTGTGTAGCTGCCTGGTCCACCGACAAGAGCTGAGGAACATAATAAATCATTGTCTTCAGACATTGAGTTTTGGGGTACTTTGTACCCAAAGTAAGTAACAGAAACAATCACAGGTACCATTTAAATATGGTGATTGTATTTTCTCCTTAGCCAGCCTGTCTTTGTTTCTTTCTTGTCACTGAAACACAATGATCAACACTCACAACTCTAAGGAGGAATGTTTATTTTGGCTCACAGTTTATAGAGGTTTCCGTCCACAGTCAGGTCTCCCTCCAAGGTACAGCAGCATGGCAGTGGGGCATGGCAAGGAGAATGAGCTCGTGGCATGGTGGTGAGAAGCAGAGAGATAAATGAAGGAAAGAGGGAATAAGTTTTTCCCTTCCCGTCCATGGCCCCAGTGACCCACCTTTTCTGACCAGGTGTCACCTCCCAACATTACATTCAGCTATAAACTCACCTCAGCTATAAACATCACAGTCAGTGGAGTAATCCACTGTTGAGTATCACACCTCCATGTTCCAATCACTTCCCCAAGGCTCCTCTGTCATGAGTACTAAGACTTGGGGGAACATCCAGATATAAACCATAACACCACTTTATCCATAAATATTATGCATGTGCAATGAAAAATAATAGAAAATTCTACACACTGATCCAGAATGCCTAGAAAATCCAAGAGGCACCTGGGTATTGATATGCAAATGAAGAGATCCCCATCAGAATTAGACAAACTAGAAAAAAAAACTTACAGTCTCCCTGAATTCCTGTTCTTTCCCCTTGGGCAGTGTTTTTGAAAAAAGGAAAGAAGAATCTTTTTTTTAAAAAAAGCCTTCAGTTCCAATCACTTTTCAAACTTAGAACGACTTTCACAGCTTCAGTCAAGTTTGTCAAAAAGTAATTTTCTACCTAATTTACTTTCACAGGACACAGACCTTCTCCGAGGCTGGAGGAAAAATTCCTTTCCAACAAGAGCGAGAACAGAACTTAGATTTCTTCCAAGGTTTGCTTCCTTCTGGCTACTTCGCACGTATCAGACAGACACCAAGGGCAGGGGCTGCTTAATGCAGCAGACTGCGGGGTTGTGGGGAGTGGAGAATTCCTCAGCAGCAGGGAGGGCACCTGCTTGTGATTCCCGGCCACCCTGCCATGTTAGCTCCAGAGTCATGGTCATCAAGCAGAAATCCTGGCTTCCTGGGCGCTGTGACAGCTAACAGTATAAGTACATTCAGTGCTGCTTCATATTTACTTAGGGGTCAAATGGAGGTGGAACAAATGAAAAACCAATTTTGACTCCAGTATTACTAAATAATTTATGACAATGCAGACAGAGATTAAAAAAAAAAATTCCCAGTGAAGGAAAACAGGCACATAGGTTACTGTAGCTTCCTTAGCAATCTCTAGGGTTTTTCTTCTCTCTCTTCTCTTCTCTTCTCTCTCCTCCTTCCCTCTTCTCTTCTCTTCTCTCCTCTTCTCTTCTCTTCTCTTCTCTTCTCTTCTCTTCTCTTCTCTTCTCTTCTCTTCTCTTCTCTTCTCTTCTCTTCTCCTCTTCTTTCTCTTCTCTTCTCTCTCTTCTCTTCTTTCTCTTCTCTCCTCTCCTCTTCTCTTCTCTTCTCTTCTCTTCTCTTCTCTTCTCTTCTCTTCTCTTCTCTCTCTTCTCTTCCTTTTCTCCCCTTCCCCCTCCCCTCCCTTCCTCCCCCTCCCCCACCTTTGCCTCATTTCAGTATCTGAGAAACATTTTGTAACAGCAAGTAGCCATAATGGTCAACCACATTTCCCAGCACAGACGTCTCTATGCCTAGGGTTCCCACCCCCACCAGAATCCACAGCCTCTCCTTCTCCAAACTTCTCCTTTGTGCCCCTAATTCAATTGTGGGGCCGTCATGAAACATTAGTGATATTGAATTGCAGAGTCCTAATTGCAGTGAAAGAAATTAGCATGCAGAAAACAGTTCAGTGCATGCACCAGCATACTCAAACCTTTTCATTGTACTTTTGTTTATATTTCTGGACTTGCTTGCACTTGTCATGGGAAAGGAGAGAAGGGCCGAATCCTCTTGCCATCTCTGCAATAGAGATGCACTTCATGTGGCTCAGTTTGAGCACAATGAGTGGTGAAAGTATAATCTTTGCCAGACCCCAAACTCACACTGTACCCAAGGAGGCCTGAGTCTTGAGCTCAGTTGGGCCACAGGAAGACACTAAGGCTGAGAGGATAGAAAGGGGCTTCCAGAACTGTCCTTGTTTGGCATCTATTAGAGGCTTCACTAGCACCTTATGCATACACATTTTCTCTGTCAATTCTCACAATATCCCTTTGTGTTACATATTCCACCCCTGTGTTACAGATGCTTATTTCACCTCTGTCTCAAACACTCTGCCCCAAGCAGCTCTGGATCCCTTCATCTGTTTACCTTCAACCTCTCCTTTAGCACTCAATCATTACCCATCTCCCCCGAGAAGGTTTCCCCAACCTCCTCTGGGTCTCTCAACTCCCACAGCATCCTGCATTTAACACTATTAGTGCCAGTACTATATGTTGTTTAGAAATTATTTGTTTACTTCTCTGCCTGTTTCTACTAGACTCCTGCAGAGAGGAATTCCATCCTATTTATCTCAGCATCTTGAGGACTTAGCATAGTATCTGGCATGGGATTTGTGTTTGGCTCATGTTCCTGGAAGGAACTGAGTGAAGTGGACAGTTAATTAGGGATGGAGTTTCTGCATCAGTTCAGATCTGTGAGACTCCAAAGCCTTATGTCAGTAACTTCTGTCTTAATTACTCCTGTGGTCACTGACACCCACACCTCAAAGGAGGAAAGAACTCATGGCATGACACTCAGGAAGCAGAGAGAGAAAGAGAAGAAGAGAGAAAGAGAGAAAGTAAAGGAGAAGAGAGAGAGAGAGATGGACTCTACCAGGCTATGCTCCCAGTGAGCCTTCTCCCACCAGGAGGTTAGGAACTAATCCACTGGTGAGTATGACACCGTCATGATCCAATCACCTCTCAAAAGCCTCACCTATGTGCACTTGAGGATCTTGGGAGACATAATAACTTCTATTCAAGTCTTTTTATTAGGTAGATATAGTATACAGAGCATTATTTCAGGAGAGAGAGAGAGAGAGAGAGAGAGAGAGACTTATTATTCAAGTTTAAATTGATGTAAGGATCACAGAGAATCTAGAATTCTCTGAAAATGAGCAGTTGGTGATGCATTGTTGGTAAGGGTGGGTCAAGTACTCATCATTTGTGGACACCACAGCAATTCTGCTCACTTCTCAATATTTCTTTAGTCCAGAGTGGGTAGTGGATGTGTGTTGCTAGGATGTGGAAAAAAAAGGAATCATCCTTGAAAACCTTTTCAAAAGTGAGCTAAAAACCAGGGAAGACTGAAACTCTGGCAAACTGAGGCAGAAGAATTGCAAATTCAAGTCCAACCTGGGCAACTTAGCAACTTTTTTTGTCTCAAAATTTAAAAAAAAAATTTAAAGAGTGGGGAATGCAGCTCAGTGCAAAGGCCCTGGGTTCAATCTTCACTACCAAAGGGATGGGTGTAAAACTTCCTCACAAAGTGATAATTACTCTGAATCTAAGTCTTTTTCAGTATGACTGCTGGTTTTCTTCCTGAATAGAAAGAGATAGATTTAAAGTGGACAAGCAAACAGTTTCTCCTCCATGCCTAGAAGTTATCTGGAGACCCCTTTTTAGGAAAGGATGGAGACCTACAAAGGCATATTCTCTCTGGCATGGTTGCTTGTGTAGTGACAGGCGGTCAAAGGCCTCTACACGGAGACCTCACAGAGGTCCTACAAGCACACCTGCTGCTCCACACTTCACAAGCAGTTTCTCCAGCCCTGGTCCTGACCCTAGAAAAGATTTAGTTTTATTCATCTTACTAGTGCAGCAAAACCTGCATTATCTTATCTTCTGCTGGCACTCAATGAACCTATCTTTTCTGTCCTCAAGGTCAGGAAAAAGTAAATCACAGGTAAGCAAGCCACAATCAAGGATCTATTGTGTTTTTTTTTTTTTAGGTCACAAAAGGGGGCAGAACTATTTCCTTCTTTACTTAACAAAAGGCTTTCGTAATTATTAGCTCATTGGTCTCCACAATTCTATGTGGGAAGGTCAGATATGATCTCCAGGATTCAGGAGGACACCAGGATTCAGAGAAGTTTTCATATTTATAAAGGTCATGTGTGTAGAAAAAAGGTGAGCTGGACCTCAGCCCAGCTCTTATGACTACATTCCACATTCTTTAATACCATGTTAACATTTATTGAATTCTTACTGTGTGTCAGGCTTTATATAGCAGGTTGTGATTTATTATCTAATTTAATTGTCCACATTTTTATTGTAAGCAAAACACCCAATTCATCTCCAAATGTCTTCATCCAAGTGAACAACATTTTAAAAAGGAAGTGCCAGGGTAGTTCACTCTTCAGAAGCTTCTCCTCGAAAGGCACAGAGCAAAGAGTCAGTGCTGTCAGTGACTCCCACATTTTGGAAGGCTGCTGAACACAGGACATTGAAGTTGAGCTTGAGCTGATCCTCCACTTCAAGACTCTATACCAGTGCTGACCACTGAATCTAGGGTGATGGAAATGTCCTGTCGCCACTAACCACATGTGGATATTGAGCATTTAAAATAGGGCTAGCATGACGAGGAATGAAAATATTTCAATTTGACTCAATGTTTATTGATTTAAATTTAAATAACCACATATGACTAGTAACTGCCATTGGATAGCACAGAATTCTAGATAGCAAGTCAGGAAAATTTGGATTCAGACTTCAAATCTGCATGATCTAATTCCTCTGAGCCCCAGTACCCTAAAATGTAAATAATGGATGTAGAGTGCCCATCAGAAGGCCTGGCATCAAGTTTTTTGTTTGTCACAGTTGTAAACTTATTGGTTGATATATCTAAACCATAGTGTCCAAACTTCTGTCTTGCCTGAACCACACTGAGTGAAGACGAATTGTCTTCGACTGCTCACAAAATGTACAGGATAGTTTACATATATGAATGACAAAACTTTCTCTTTTATATTTTAACTTACTAAATTATGTTATAAAAATAGCACAAGTCCAAGTTTAATAATTAAGAAAACATTACATGTCTCCTTACTAACAATAAATTCAAGCTTCCCATACAAATACATATGTAGCTAGATTAAAATACTGTTATCGGTACTCTTCATGTTTCACTTGCCAAGCTGCACAAGCACATGGAACACTTGATACACACAGATAGATTTAGAGGCAACTGACTGTATGTTGTGGGTGGAAGAAGCAGAGTTAGCACTGAGTTATGTTCTCCACTCCATGTTTCATTGTGCCTACAAGTCCTGCATTCAAGCACTGTGCCCTCAAGTCAGGAAAAATACTACTTGAAATCACATAATGATGTTAAAAGTTTTTGATCGGATGGACATGGGTTGGACACACCTGGTCTAAACTCTAATGAATTGTGAATCCATTCACAATGGGCAAAGACTTGTCGTGATTCACATACACATTCCTAGCCATTAGCATAGCATCCATAAATATTTCATGAAAGGAATTAAACAAGGAGTGGCAAGCAAGACTCAAGCAAAGCTAACAGCAGTACCCTATGTTCCTCTGATCCTTCAAAGTGCATTTTTTCAAACTGCACTTGGGGTTAATACCATCTGGCTGTATTGGAAAATACTGCAAGAAATAGAACAATAGAATTTGTGTAAGTGTTGCTATGAAGCCATAGTTGAGGCTGTTAATCACCATGGGGGTATTTTTGTGCTTCATTTGTTTGTTTGATTGATTGATTTTGCTTTTTTGAAACTGGGTCTGGCTATGTAGCTTAGACTGGCCTCGAACTCATGATGTAGCTCAGGCTGGCCTCAAACTTGTGGCAGTCCTCCTACCTCATCCTCCCAAGTACAGGGATTATAGGCTTGCCCCCACTCACCTGTATCCACCATGTTAAATATTGTTATGAGACTATTTGGAATAAATTTCTATCTTAATTTTGACTACAATATAACTGTTTAAGTAGTTATATTCCATGTTATCTCATGACTCAACTACAGTTTTCATGTTCATGTTGGCAGGTTCACAAGGTGTCTGACAAGTCTGAAAACATAGGCTGAACTTGTTTTTCGACAGTGTTAGTTACTTTTTCTGAGGGTATTCTAAATAACATGGATCCTTCTCAAAAATAAATCCTCTATGGAATACCCTACTGTTAATCTGGGGGAAGGAGGAGTAAAGTATCATACCTTGCGTTTTGAAACATTATCTGGACAAAAGGGGCTTCGAAGTTACTTTTTAGTTAACCTTCCAATAAACAGGGCATTCTATTACATCTCAAAAAGCCCTTGTTGTGAAAGAGTCTGTGTAGGAAGTAAAAAAAGAACTGAAAGTAAACCACCATGAATAAATATTTGGCAGTGGTTTATCTGATTATTTCTTGCTGGTATGATCTGCATATAACTATAAGATTATGCAAAACATATGTCAGACACAAAACTCAAAGACTCACATAACTAAGCCTATAGTTTTTATACATATGAGTGAGGAACCCTAAGGAAGAATAGTAATTGCAATGATTGTTACACCAGACACCACTATATTAAACACTTGGTATATAACAACTTACTGAAACAAAACATAAATACATACATTTATGCATACACAAATATATGCAGTCATGCATACATACATATCTAGTATGTACTCCCTAGAGGTAAAGATGATTATCACTCCATTTTATGGAAGAGAAGACTGAGTCAGAAGTAAACGAAAACCTTTTTATTGTGCAGTGCTGTTATTTTAAGGAACTTTTGATGGTCTCATAAGTCTAAAGATCAGAATATGGAGTTGAAAATAAATTGATTAATGATTCAGTAGTTATCCAGATATCCAACCCAGATAGTTCTGGCTTGGAAATGAATTTTAAAAGAAAAAAATTAGTCATTCATCTAAGTAGGTTTTAATTTTACAATTTAAATCAGCAACAACTTTCATTCTAAACCATATATAAAGGTGACAATCACTGATATAAGTCCCTAAAGAATCTGTCTAACTCTCGGATTCAGTTGTGGAACTCAGCCAAGAGGCTTTTTAAACCAAGCACACACGATAGGGTAGCATAATTGTATTGAATCAAAAATCAAATATGGCAACAGGCACTATCTATTAAAGAAAAGTATTCAAAAACAACAGCAGAATTGCTTGTTAAAAGTTATCATAAATCATAGTGGAAATATTGATGCTCATCAATATTTTAATTATTATCATTTCAGATACATAGATTGACAGATTATCTGTTCTGGACCATTTGACTCGGCTCTCATGAGTTGGCCTTATAAAATTACTGAAATCAGACCATGCTATAAAATCTGTGTCTGAACAGCAAAAACAGAATCACCATGTACTGTATTATAGGAAAAAAGACAGTGTCCTGTGGAACAGCACAAGGAATGAGCTGCCTCTGGCAAGAATCTAAAATTTGATACTTTCAGAGCAACAGGAGAGGAAAAAGCCTTTACATTTTCAGTCTTGCAGTGACCTACCAATGTGGGTGACGCTGTTCCTGCCTTTACTTCTTTTACTTTCTAGTTGACCTCTTTGGGACTTTTCTTCTGGTTTTTTGTGAGAATGAAACACCCTTCCACTCCTCTACTCAGTAACCCCAGGACACAAGTGCTCTTCACTTTCCACTTTTAATCACATTCCATTTGTCTATTTGAGTATTACCTTGCTTCAGTGTGGTCTGAGCCACAAGAGCAAAAGCAAACGTCTGCAGTAGGCAAGCAGGTTGGCAGGGCCACTCTGGCACATGAACAGAGCATTCTCAGTGCTGCCAGCTCCCACTGTACACCATGTGTGCTATGCTCTACCCCACGTTCTTATGTTAGACATTTCCCAGAGCACCATGCACTGTACTTGAGAACAGCTGGTAGGGTCAAAATCAGGCCAGCAACAATAGCTTTGGACGTTCTCAAGGGGCATAAAGGGAAAATGTAAAGTTAAGTCCTTAATATGGGTTTAAAGGAGAAAGGGTTATTCTTAAAAATGGTTTCACAAGACTAGAACATTTAGAATACACTTACACGTGTTAGAAACTAGTTATAGTGATTGGATTCTGGGAAGAGGAACTGAGAAACAGGGTTGGGGTGGATGCATGACTTTCATACTAATAAATATAAACTTATTTGCATGTTTTGCATTTTGTACCATGTGTATTTTTAAAATTAGGTTTTAATGGATTTGGGAGTGATCTAGTTGAAGCTGAGAATATAAGTCTTGATTTTCAGAAATGGAATCTGTCAGTTGTTCGTCCACCCCTCCTCTAGACCTCCCTGAGGTCCTCTCAGAGAGAAGCAACTCACTGACCCATACCCCAGGTTTGCCCTCAGAATGAAGCAAGAGTGGAGAGTGAGTGAAACTAACATTCTGCATGTTACTTCCAACTCAAAGCTCATGCGCTATTATATACAAACTACTCCTTTAGCCCAACCCAGTGGCTCAGGTCTGTGCGCCTTGCTACTTACACAGGAGACAAAAGTAGAACTGAGAGTTCCAGGCCAGCATAGGGAGCTTCGTAAGACCTTGTCTCAAAACTTAAAAAATAGAAGGGTTAAGGGATACAGCTCAGGAGTATACTGGCCCTTAGTTTGATCGTTAGTATCCCCCGCAAAAAAAAAAAAAGTGTGTACACACAAACAAAACAAAAACAAAATGTTATTCCTTGCTAGTCCTGCTGTCCAGATAGCCTATGTTTATATCTATTGAGATCTACTAAATACACAGCATTGTCGATGTTGTTTTTTGTTCCTATAACAGAACACCACAGACTGGACAATTTGGAAGGAAAGACACTTATTTCTTATAGTTTTAGAGGCTGGGCTGTCCAAGGTGAGGGGCCACATCTGATGAGAGCTTTTCTTCTGCATTACTCCTGATGAAAGGCAAAAGCACAAAAGAGCTCACACCAGAGACAGGGAGGACAAGAAGGCCAGACTCACTCTTTTATCAGGAATCTGCTCCCAGTAACTCTCCCACTCCTACAATAACCACATTGACCTATTCATGAAGGCTGCTGTCACCTCTTCAAATTTCTATGTCTCAACAATGCTGCAAGTACACACATACATGGACCTTGGGGGATATACTGGAGCCATAACAGGCTCTAAATACATAGTCTAATTTATTCCTATTTATAGATACGAATGCTAAGAGTAAGAGGAGTTGAGTGATCACTGCAACACGGGGATTCAAGCTGACCCTCTGAATTCCCTTCCCCTCCTCCCCCTGTTGCTCACTTCTATCAGCTCCCATCAGCTCTGTACACATTAATGACTTTTCCGTGTGATTCTAGTATTCCTGTGCTCTCCTTCCTGCAGCTTCATTCTGGCTGAGGGAAGGGAATGTTAGAAAGGTGGAGGAAGCAGAATCAAAGCCATCAGGAAAAATAACCATGAGGATTACCCAAGGTCTACCTCCTCCTCATTCTTAATTCCCACCTCCTTCCCCCACGCATGTGTGAGCACGCATGCACACACAAAACACACACACACACAAATGTAAGAATATACACTAAAGCCCTGTGGATTTCACTGTTGAGAATTTTGTTCCTCTTGTGCCTGCTTCCTTATTTTTGGCTTTTTAGTCCATCTTTTATGAGGGACATTACTAAGTCTCATTCTCTAATTGGAAAGAATGGGAAGAACTACTTGCTGAGTGCATGTTTAGAAGATGAAAAAGAATGCTTTCTCACATAGATAAAGAATATTCGTTTGGTATAGGCATACCCAAAGTGGAACAGATAGAATTGGGAAACACAGGTTGACCAGCAATGGATTGAAACAGGAAAAAGGAGGAAAACTGAAATCAGAGACAGGAGAAAGGGACATGTCTTAGTCCATTCAGAACATTTGTTAGTTTTCTGTTATTATAACAAGTGACTTTTAAAAATCAATGTATAAAGATAGTAAAAAGCTGGGCACTTTAGCATACACCCATAATCTCAGCACTCTGGGAGGCTGAGGCAGGAGGGTTACAAGTTCAACTTAAAGTTAAAAACTAAAAACAAGTTGGAGATTCAGCTCAGCGTAAAGGCTCTTTTCAATCTACTGTACCACACACATGCGTGCATGCACACATGCAGATAATGAGAAAGTGTTTATTTTGAGTCACACTTGCAGTGCATGACTATTTGGCCCAAATGCTTCCGAGCCTGTGGGAACATTACATCATGATAAGAGTGTATGGTAGAGCAAGTTGCCCACCTCATGGCAGCCAAGAAGGAAAGAGAAAAAGAAAGGGGGTAGAAGTCCCACAATCCCCTTCACAGATGTGTTCCCAATGGCCTAAGAACTCCCTTAAGGCCTCACTTCTCAGAAGTTCTGTCACCTCCCCATGATGCCACACTGGGGCCTGAGCCTTTAATATGTGGGTCTTAGGGGGGCATTTCAGATCCAAACTATGGCAGAGTGTTATCACTAAATACCATAGACTGGATGGCTTACACAACAACAATCATTTCCCTAAGTTCTGGAGGCTGATGAGTCCATGGGCAAGGCATAGGCAGATGCTGTGTCTTGTGAGGACTGGCTTCCTGTTTGCCTACAGCTGCCTTCTGCTGTGCGCTCACACACCTGAAAACAGAGTAAAGCAAAACTCAGACTTTCAAGAGTAACGGCAAGCTCTCTGTGTCACTGCTGACCTTATCTAACCCCAGAGACTTCCCAGAGGCTCCACCTCCCAGTTCTATCACACTAAGGGTGAGGATGTCAACCTAAGGATTTGGGAGAAGGAAGGACACAAACATTCAGTTTTTTTTTTCCTTCAACTTTTACAAAGCAATCCTAAGAATAAGAAAGTTAATCTCCTGCCTACACAATGACCTAAAAATAAATGACTGAATTACCATCCACATCCCATCCATCCCAGTCAGCTGTTCCACAGGGAAGGAACAAAGGATCAGCATGCCCGTGTGCTGTAAAAACATAAATCCTTTTTATTTTCAACCTCAAAAGTAAGGTCCATAGCTTTACTCTACACACACACACACACACACACACACAGGCAGAACCTAAGTAGCAAAATTGTCTAGGTAGTATCTTTTTTTATCTTTTGAGTTTCTTACAGCTTGTAGCCCAGGCAGAAAATACATTGTTTGAAGTTCTGACAGGGGCTGTCTTGAAAGAAAAACTGAAGGATTTTAATAGCTTTCTGAATAAGGCAAAACTCAAACTGTCAAGAAGATTCTTATTATTTTCCCTAATCCTTTTATTTTTATTTGTTTCTTTCCTTGCGACTTCTCTAATCATTTGCTTTTCCACTCTTCATTCCTTCTTCCCCTTTTCTCATAAAAACTGCTAGACAGACCAGCCACCTCCACTGACTTCACTCTGTCACAGTGGGGAATTAGAAAACACAAATGCCAAACCTCAGGAGAGCACTGTCAGCCTGGGAAAAGATCACGGAGCAGCACATCTGGACCAACCAGGGAGCAACTCACAAGCTCAGAGATGAGAAGAGCTACTTCTTTCAGGTGATGGTTACTTAATTTACTGCCTTGATGGTAACAGGAAATTTGAATACTTTGCTGAGGAAATCGCCATCCGGCCATTGCCAAACCTATAGCAGCTCTCAATAAATATCACCTCAATGGGAGATCTTGGCCAGAGAACTAAGCAGCCTCTCTGAAATCAGGCCACTGGTCTGTGAGCCACTGTGACTCTTGTGTCAGAGGCAAGGGTGACAAAATAAACCTAGCTGATTTTTAGAAATGTTTCTGTGTTTAAGCAGCCATGTGGAAACCTCAAGGGGAAGGTAAAGAAGCCTGGGTTAGGAGTCAGGTGAAACAAACAACACCTACTGTGTGTAGGCCCTATGCTGAGCAAGCTCGCAATCCCTGCCTCCAAGTATTGGCTGTTGGATTCAGCCAGGAAGGTGTCATGCAAAGGAAAAACAACATACTAACATAAAGGCAATGATGAGGTTAAGACTGTGTGGAAGAGTTTAGTCTGTATTGATGAGTAAAACAGCTTCCTAGCCTCCCCGTCATCCAACCTTACCAGCTGCATGTCCTACCCACCTCTTGGTTTCCATCTATGGCCACATGGCCACCAAATGCTGACATTATCTTGCCCAGACAGCTGGGTGACAATGACGGCTGAGAACGTCTAGTTTGTCCCTGACTTTGGTAGATAATAGTCCCTTGACCCTTGGTGTTTCGTCAGGGCCTATGGTATTACTTGACTTTTCATCAATGGGACCAAATACCTAACATACACAACTTAAAGGAGGAAGGGTTTATATTTGCTTATCATTTCAGAGTTTCAGTCCTGGACCAGTGGAGGAAGGCAGGAACATCGAGGCAGAAGTGTACGGTGAAGCAAAGCTTCGTGGTAGAGGAGGAGCAGAGCACAGGGGGAGAGCCCCAGTGAGAACCATATGCTTACCACCTCAGTAACCTGCCTGATTCAGCTGGGCTCTATCTCCTAACAACATTCAGCTCTGAATATAAGTGGATTAATCCACTGACAAGTTAATCTAATCACTTCTCCAGAAGTCTTTTAATCCAGTCAAGATGACAATTATGATTAACTGTCACCTATAGTCACCTCACTTTTGGCCTATTTTTGGCTAGAATTACCCATCCCCTCCTCACCCCAGGGTAGATATTTGGGGTACCTGGTATCCCACTCCTGTGGCTCGCTTCCATGTAGCAATCTGGCTAATGTCCAAACCTCAAATTCTTCCTACCTTATCCTTCTTTTGACTTCTCCATGTTTCATAGAGTGGAAGGTAAAAATTCAATATCCTCACTTTGATTAAATGAGTTATGTTATAATAATGGGAAAATGGTTGAATTTGTTCTTGCTATTAACCCCACAGAGGAAGTCAGCAAATATTAGCACCATTTTAAGAGACCCCCAAAATACTGCAGCTAAGCCCCATGAATGTTCAAGATGTACTGATGTAATGGATTTAGTAAGGTCTAATTATTTGTGTGATCAGGGTCTGCAAGAGGAAGGGGTAATAGAGAGCTAAGAAAGGAAACAGTCAGCTGCCTTCTTTCTTTTTCTCCTGATCTGTACACCAGCTGTGAAAAGACAGCTCCTATTTTGCAGGGAGTGTTGAAAGAAATGCTGTGAATTTCTTGTATTGGATTAGAACCCTCTGGGATGGAGGGAGCATTTTACATCTTCATACTCTTGCACTAGGGCAGAATCTGGCACATAGTAGTAACAGGTTGATTAATGTTTAATGAACTCCATTTTGAATCTTCCTATTAAGTATTCCTTCAATTAATACTTTTTGAATTTGGTTTAATTGCCATTAAGAGATTAAGAGTCCCTTTCTGAAATGTAGGCTCAAGAGACTTAAAATTTTTATTAAAGCCATGATTGTCTTTCTGTTTAGGCAACCCATAATCTTTGGCCACAAAAATTTGGCTATAATCAAATCTGGATAGTGAGGATGTCTTTCTTAAGGTTGATGTCAACTGAGCTGTGATTCTTAGATATTAACCTGGTATTTAGAAGCTGGAGTCTCAGATTCAATTAAGGTTGAGAGCAACAAACTAAATGAAATTGACCAAGATTTTTTCACTTAGAAAAATTCCAAATATTCATGCAAATATATCATATTTTCTTGTACAAGAATGGTAATGGACAGGAATGCAAGTCTCTCTCTCTCTCTCTCTCTCTCTCTCTCTCTCTCTCTCTCTCTCGTAATTCTGATGTACTGGTACATTGGACATGGCTTTTGAAGCACTGCCCTAATAACTGCTACATGAGACTGAATGTCTCTACTTCACATGTCTACTACTCCAGACAGTGTGGCATGTGTGCATGGGAGCTACTGAGGATTGGTGGGGCCAGAACCCAACCCCAAAGGAAATCTGTTACATTTTCCTAAAAATGTGAATTCAAACTCCCAGAGATCATGCCAGGATCCAGGGAGTTAATAGGCATTTTCTAAACCTCTTAATGATCTCTTGGTCACAAGGCCATTCTCTGTAGCATTTGATCTGAATTATCTCATTTGCTCACCAAAATGTGGCTGCTCCCTAAGGCAGAGTGAGTCCAGGCAAAACTACAAGATTCCCAAGTTTGTCTTTATGACTAAACACATAGCTCTACACCTTCACCTACAGCCTCTTTTCTACCTGCCTCTGCCCAGGTCCCCCTTAAGTACCTGGACCTGCAGGTAAATATTTTCCTCCCTTTTCTGCTCATAAGAAAGTCTTGATATGTGAATTCAAGCAATTGAATTTCCTATTCTAGGAGGGAATAGCACAGCACAGAAATGCAATTTGCCCGCCCTTTCAGTAAGCTGCCCATGCCTGAGCTGGGAGGAGAACCAGCAGCTCCAGAGATCCAACCATGAAGGGACTCAGGGTGCAGCACACAAAGGCAGTCTGCCCACCCTGCCAGTAGGGGCCCCTGGCCTGAGCTGGGAGAAGAACCAGCAGCCACAGAGCTCTGACCATGGAGGGACTCAAGGTGTAGCACAGAAAGGCAATTTGCTGGCCCTCTCGGTAAGCACCCCCTGGCATGAGGCAGGAGAAGAATCACTCAGTGGCTCCCATGAGCCTACTGGCCAGCAGGCTAAGAATCAACACCAGTTAGCAAGTGAGCCAGAGATCTAGACATCTCTTGAGAGGTTGACCATATGCGATGTAGCAAATAGGGGGGATTTCCTTCTATCATCTCTTTGAAGGCAAATATTGTTATCACTGTTTTGCTTTGTTCTGATTAATGATATTGCTCTATTCAATGTTCTGTTTTGATAAGTTCTAAGATGTCCCACATTTCCTTTGATTTGGGTATACCTTATTGAAAAAACAACTATTGTGAAGATAATGGGATATACTATGGTACCTATTGCTGTTATGCCAGTAACCTGTTGAGGGTTTCTGTACCAATTTCACTGCACTGTCTCAGTTGGCTTTGTTCCATCTTGTTCTGCTGTATTTTGCTACCTTCAAAATAATAAAAAATTAAAATAAATAAAAAATAAAAAGTAAATAACAACAAAACATATTAGTAAATTACTGAGCAAGCTGAAACACTATATAACTAAACAGATAATGGACTTGAAAAGCAAAAGGAGGAAAAGAAAACACTCTAAAGTATATAACAACATGTATGTTTAAGTGTGTAGGATTGATGACCATGTTGCTGGGTTTTTGTTGGATTGTTGAATGGAACTGTTCACAACGTCACTGTTTGAATGTCCATCTTATATGCTTTAATTTTGTAACTTGAACAACTATATCTAGAAGACAATATGTAATTTATCAACTAGTGATTTCTTACTGTTTTTTTTCTTTTTCCTTGAAATTCTGTATTGTTTCTTCCCTTTTTTCTGTTTTGATTTTTTTCTCTTTAAATAAAATTTTTAAAAATTTTTTAAAAAAGAATTTCCTATTCTAAGAAATGTTCTTGTGGAATCAAAGTATTCCTTACAACTTGGGGTGTGGAGAGGTGTGTAAGTTGTGTGTACCTGTTTAAATACCTAAGATTTTGTCCACTGCCCTTCCAATTCAACAAATGTGTTCCAAGTTCTCTGCAGAGGTAGAACAGTGAGGGACAGTAACTCTGAAACTTAACTACACCTTAGGATCTCTTGAGAAGATTTTGATACATGCTAATGTCTGGGATTCACTTAAGACCAGAAAACCAGTTTTTCAGCCAAGGCTTAGAGCCACTGACATGAGGTAACACACAGAATTTTGGCATTGCAGATGTGGGTTCAAGTTCCAGCTGTAACCCTAATAAGCAGCATGATTTTAAAAGAAATGTCTGACATTGGCATATTTTGGTGCCTTACTTTATAACTTGAAGAAACAATACCAGTTTTACATGACCTACAGGGCACAGAGTTGGGGAGAGAGACAGAGACAGAGACACGGAAAGAAAAAAGACAGAGATGAAGAGAGAGACAGACAGAGAAAGAAGAAAGGAGAGAGACAAAGAAGAAAGAGAGAAGAGGGAGGGAAAGGGTACATACATCAACTTCCCACAATGAATGTATCATTATGTACTGCAAACATGTACTAGAAAGAAAGAAGGATATATATATTTACATATATATATATATATATATATATATATATATATATATATGCTTTCCCCCACAATGCTGACTTAATTGCTTTGGGATAGGACCTGGGCATTAGTGTTTTGAAAAGCAATTAAGCATTGGAAAAGTACCACCCCAGAATAAGGTACATATATTACCATGGAGACAACAATAAATACATGGTCAAAAGATAGGTTTGCCTCCCAGCTCTGCCACTTAGAGTATGACCTTAGCCAGCATCCCATAAATTCTCCAAAATTGAAAATAGAGATAATATTATTTGGTTTAAAGGACAGTCAAAAGGATCAAATGCGATAATGTAAGTGAAAGTGCTTTTCCAACTATAAAGCACTTAGTTTTTATCATTCTGAAGATGACAATGTCTCAGGTCAGCTATATGATTACTCTACAATCTTTCTGAGATTGTCCAGGACCTGGGGGTGGGGTGGAAGACATTTTAATAGACTTTGCTCACTGTCTCTGAATAGGAAAAAAAAAAAGAAAGGTTTTCTCTGCATCAAGAAATCATCAAAATTCAAGGTAAATTGAAACAGTAAAGTTCTTATTATCCTAAATAATTTATCTGATATGTAAATATTTGCTGGGACTTCTTATTTTTGAAATACAGTTTCTACATTCGTAAATTTGACTTCTTCCCACTCCTACAATTTTACCCCCACTGACAGGTCTTTGAGGTAGACTGGAGCGGCTCATTATTCTAATCACGCAGGCCCTAGGTATCAGGTTTAATTTAGCTGCCTGTGCAGTACAATGCTGGGATATTTTCAAGCCTTCAGCCATCAGCACTGTAAGTCAATCTGAATGTCAGCCAAGAAAAGTATTGAGATATAAGTTAGCCTTTTGTCTTCAAATATCACCCATTACTTCTGTAATAAGGAGGAAAAACAATAATGTTGCATTTAAACCCCATTTTGTGGCAGGTTGTAGATATTAAGAAAGATGAATTAGGAAAGTTTTCTAAAAGCTGCTACTATTCCCACTCTCCTCTGTGTTCTGGCACTCATTGCAAGCTGCAGCCATACGCCAGTCTACCATTTCTGTAATCAGTGGTTCTCAATCTTATCCCGTCATTTGGGAGTTTGAGAGAAATCTGAATCTCAGTCCCTGTCCAATACTGGCTGATTCAGAATCTGCATTTTAACTTGCATTTTCCACAGGTGATTCCTATGCACATTAAAGTCTGAGGATCCCTGTCTCCCTCCTGCCTTTCCTCCTAGCTACCATGCATGAGGTGAGCAGCTTTTCTCTCTCTCCCACATGCATCCACCATTATGACCTGCCTCACTCTAGATCAGAAAGCAACACAGCTAAGCAACCATGGGCTAAACTTCTGAAACTGTGAACCAGAATAAGCTTTTCTCCTTTAAGTTGTTCATCTCAGGTATTTTATCTCAGCAATGGAAAACTAACATAATTCCCAGACTAATATAGCAGTTATTCTCCATCTAGCTGAGGAGGAAACTGAGACTCAGATGAGAGCAATTATGTGACTAGTTCAGGGCCACACAACTAGTTCCTGGAAAGCTGAGACTGGTCTTGGATCTGTCATTCTAAGACTAGAGCACTTTCCACCTTGCAAACTGGCCCTGATACAGGGTTGCTTAGGGTATTTTTGGTTTTTTTTTTTTAACTGTCATCGAGAACACAAGGCTTGTAATATTTTTCTATATATTCTGAGCAAAGAAGTTTCTCAGAATTATTCTTGGTGGATTATCTCCTAAATAACAACAAAAATTATGCGAGATACACCATCCAGAAAATGGAGATAATGAAAAATAGATTTTCCTTTGATAAGGACCTTTGCAAGAGAATTAGAAAGAGGTTTTACTCCCTGGGTGTCTAGAATATCGGAACCCTCACACCTCTACAGCACAGGGCTAAACACCTCATAGGACTACGATGAAGATTAGTATCATAATTAGATAAAAAGCTGATGGAACCCTTTGAGACACAAATCAGTATCCACACAGATTCAGAATACCAATATCAGAACCCTCCCTTCCAGGTTACGCCCTGTAACTAAGCACTGTGGCCACATACTAGGTAAAGCCAAACAGCAGGGAATTTGAGTGAGAACATTGCCCCTACCATCTTGCACTTCTGCCCTGCCCATTCCAAACTCTAAGCACCTAAGGCCAAAGGAGAAAGACTGTAATAAGTGAAAAACTTTGTGATGTGTATAGGTAGACTAGAAAAGTCACACTACATCTCAGAACCTCATTTTCTACATCCATAAAACGGGAGATAAACCTGCACTGCCTTCATTATTGGACATTTTGAGCATTAACTAGGTTAGCCAATGTGAAAGTGCTTGGGAAATTGTAAAGGCTAATAGAAAATTATAACAATGTTATGATTCCTCCTTTTTCCCGGTCTTGCAGGCACAAACATCCGAGACTCTGATTCACACTATCAATACTGAAAGTGGCCAGTCCTCTGCAAAAGCCATCAGCTGCCAGACTACATGAATTGGGTGTCAAGCTGGGTGGTTACAAATAGGAGTTGTTTAGAAGCAACTAGAGAAGGCACTCTAACAAAATAACTTCCCTACCGGCAAACTACATTGCCTCTTGCTTGCTTAGTTGAAGCATTGTTCTTGGAAAGCTTTGAAATGAAAAATTTTCTGGGATAGGTAACAGATTGGTTAGCAATTATACTTCAGTCTGAATTAGTCTATTTACAGATTCTTTTGGTATGGTTCCCAAGCAAATACTCTAAAACTAGTGCTCAAACCAAGATGATGAAATGATAATTTAAGGATTTTTTTTGGTCTTTTTTTCTTTTTGGGTTACCAGGAATTGAACTCAGAGCCTTGCACTTGCTAAGTGGGTGCTGCACCACTGAACTATATCCCTATCACCAAATGATAATGTTGATAACAGAAAAGAGAATTTTGGAGGCTGAGACCCAGGCTTGAGAGGCAGTCCTGGATAGGGTGTCAGAGCAGGATGCCAGGTGGCTCAGGGTGTCTCACAGGAGGTCAGGTTCCCAAACTAGGGAGATGAGTCCTAGATAAAAGAGTGGTAGAGAGTGCTGAGCCAAACTCACTTTACACTTTTCCTAAAAATCTGAACGAATTGAATGTTGTGTTCCTTTGTCTGTTTGGGCAGAATTGTTGCTTTTCTCCTTTGTAGCAGAGTTTAGCTTCATATTGCTGTAGGTAAGGAAAAAAACAAAGTTAATTTTAATTTTCTTGCCTACCGCTCTTTGTAAATCACCATGTATCCCAGACAAGCAGCTATCTACAAGGCTTTCTTAATTCTACCTCCTTTAAAAAAATTTTTTTAAAAAAATCAAAATCCTTTAAAATTTAAAAATCAAAATCCTTTAAAATTACTTAAAGAAGGCTTTTGTCCAATGTAAGTTACCTATTTTAAGAAAAAAAATTCAAGACCTTTAAAATGATCCTGTAAGCCCCCAGACTTGGGAGATGCTCTTCAGAGCCATTCAGGGCTGTAACATGTTGCCTCAGTTTCCCCAGGGTGACCAGTATCTGGAGAATGGAAGCAAAATAATGAGTAGACAGCACTGATCTAAACAAGCACAAAATGCTAGCCCACAGTGCCTAGATAGATCTAATAAATTCTGTTCCCCAGGCCTGTATATTTGAGGGCCTTTAAGCCAGCCAGCCCTTCCATGTTCCATCTAGCCACAGGTCTACGTAGACATTTCAGCCACCCAGGATGTCCATCCTTGATTCCTTGGTGGATTCTCAGGATTCTGGTGGATTCTAACCTCAGGTCTGAACTACTCTCATGTATTATCTTTGAACTCTTAATATAGATCTCAGATGTGATTCTCAGAACTTAACTCATTTGTAGTAGGTTGAATTTACTCAGCATCAAATATTCTGATTCTCCTTCTTGTGAAAGTGCTTTAAAAGCATGCTCTGTTATATTCTGAAGCACGCAAAAGTGACAGTAAGAGACAGAGCAGCATGGATATTTCTCTCTCTCTCTCTCTCCCTCTCTCCCTCGCTCCCTTTTTTCTCTCTGTCTTCACAATGACAGGAAATGTTCCAGGGAGAGGCTGGTGTATCCACCTGTTCTAGCACAGAGATATGGAACAGAGTCACTGCTGGCCTATGTTGGACATCGAAGTGACAAGTACACCTCTGTTATCATAAGTACAGAAACTTGGGATTCTCATTTGTTACTGTTGCATAACTGATTCACATATTCTTTGATTCCTATCTGACACAGTAACATCAAATGGAGAGTCTGTCAGATTTGACTCCAGCTCCAGCACACCACACAGTGATCTCCAGAGGTGGAAAAGGAACCCATCAGTCAGGAAAAGCAACACGTCCTGTGATGGTTTCATCATATGGGCAGTAGTGTGTAATGCTCTGAGTCCTTTAATTTTACCTGCCTGTCTGGGTTAAGGCCCCTAACAAAATCTCATCCTAGAATATAACATCCTACTTAATACCTAATAGGAAGCACTCCTTTGGGTAAATAGTAACATGAGAAGGCCATGGTGTACTCCCATTGTATGGATCTCTTTAGATTTTGTGAAGAAAATTACCCATCTGGCCTTTCCCAGGCCATCTACTTGTCCAGTAAATTATCAGACTCTAATATTAAAAAATTGAATTTTAAAACCCAGCAACAATCATTAGAGGTGTTATATTTTATGTCAAATTTTCTTCACATATAGATTTTCATTTCTTCTCTTCATCACCTTTTCAACCATGGAAATAAGGTGACAAGGTTGAAAGAATGCTGCTATAGAGTCTCAGAAACATAGATACTGATTGTGCCACATTTCTGCAGTGTAACCTTGGGATGTTTTTACCCTCTTAGGACTTTACCTCATCTATAAGTCTGCGATAACTTTTCAGAATTGTCACTTATTGTGAAGTATGTGACGCTAGACAAGTGCTCTGAAAATGGCAGCTGCACATTGTTACCACATTTCCCAAGCCCCAGACTTTCTCATTAAAGAGAGAAAATTCCAGGGAGTTATATTTTAAGGGGCATTTCCCACATTAAGATAATGTGTTAAAATTGTTTATATGTGTGTCTTCCCTTTTTCTCCAACTCCATTGTGCCAGGAAACCATGCTAGCTTGAGAGTAGAGTCTGTGATAAACTCTCACTTGCCAGTTAAGTAGCTACTAACTGACCTGAAACATAATAAATATTCAATACCTATTGTTAAACAAAGCAATATTCAATGAATGAAACTCAGAATGGCGAGTTTTACAAAGTAACTTACCCTTAGTTATTCCTTCCACTTTTTCACACTGTTCTCTTTTTGATCATGCATCAGTCCTATGTTTATGGCAATCACCAAATGAGGAAATGTCAATGTCTGTGTGTGTATGTGCATGTGTGTGTGTGTGTGCGTGCTTTTCCAGAAGAGGAAAACACAAATACATTTTAAAATATATTCTGTTGATATAAAATTATAGAGAGGAGATCCTGCACCTCTGTGGCTAGTTATTGCTCGTTGCTCCTTAGCTCTGCCATGCCCCGAGGGGTCCAGCAATGAACAGATGAACAGTTCCTTTTTGCTATGCTGACTGATATTTACTATTTTCAGGTTGTATACTCTTTACTAATAGGACTTCCAGCCATCCAGTGATTTAAATTATGCATAAAATCATAATAAGCATTTTAAAAGGTAACCAACATCCTTGCCTTCATTCAATTTTACAGAATGTAAAAAATAACAAATTTTGGGTTTGTTCTTGAACAGGTATCAGATCTTTTCCTTATTCAGACTCAGTATCTGTCTAGTATCTGATCAAACCCCTCTTTTGGAATACTTGTTGAGCCATAATAGGATCCCATGTTTTTCTCAAAGATGGAATTTGATCCAGAGATTTCAAGGTCACCTTACTCCAGAACTTGATGGATAATTGTGATTATTATCAGCCAAGACTTTATTCTGAAGTATTCTGGAAATACAAAGTAATTCTGTCTCTATCAACACACTCATTAAATAAAACTAAGTGTAGTGCTTTGCAACTTGTGTTCTGCGGCACCTTCCTCAAAGTTTCTGGCTTAAAAGGCTGATCTCCAGGCTCTTTCCCAGGTGGACTGGGTCAGAACTTCAAGGAAAAGCTCACGACTCAATATTTTTAATCACTCCTTATATAAATATGCCACAAACTGAATTGTTGAGAGTCATTAGTATATTTAAAAACGTGGGACTAAAACCCAGCAAGCAGCCCATGCCTGTAGATCCTCGGATTTGGGAGTCTGAGGTAGGAGGAGCATTGCACATTCAAGCCCAGCCTGGGCTACAAAGTGAACTCAAGCCAGGCCTGAACAGCATGGTGAGACCCTGTCTCGAAAATATAAATAAATAAATAAATAAATAAATAAATAAATAAATAAATAAATGGAATCTAGAATCAGATGAAACTAAATTTGAATTCTTACTACCAATGTGACTTCAGGTGAGTCATTTAACTTCCCCGGACCTCAAAATCAATACACGGGAAAACCTGCCCTGTAGTTGAAAAGATGAAATGAAACTGAAATTGTACATGGAAAGCAGTGATTCTCAAACTTTTTTTTTTTTTTGAAATGAAAGGTTTGTTTTGGCTTGTAGTTTGCAGACGTTTCATTCCATAGTCAGGTGGCTCTAAGGCAGGGTAGCCTGGCAGAGGAGCACTGCAGAGGAAAAACAGTTCATGGCAAAAAAAAAAAAAAATTCTCAAATTCTATGTGAATAGGAATATCCTGGGGATCTTGTTAAAATGCAAATTCTGGTTTATGGTTGTGAGTTGGGGCCTGAGATTCTGACTTTTTCTGGAAAGGCTTGGGAAAGCCAAAGCTGCTGGCTCTCTGTCAGCACTTTAAATAATTACAGGCACATTGTAAGGTCTCAATAATCATTAGTTCTTCCATTATTTAGCCTAGTGAAGATGAAAAGAGAATATGTGGTGTTTTTTTAAATCCCCATCTTTCATTAGAATCTCATGTAATTCTTTGAAAAATATAGATCTCTGGGTTATTTTCTTAGAAGATTCTGATAGGTATCTTTCTGGTGGAGCCCAGGAGTCCATGCTTTTAAAGTGCTACAAGTGACCCAAAGTGGAAAACTATAGGATATAATGTAGTAAGTGTATTGGGTAAAGTTTATTCTGAGAGAGGCTCCAAATGTCTCTCCTATACAAAACCTTTCTTAACCTTGATGTCGGCCTCAAGCATACTACCTGAGTCATGACCATCAAAAGATGAGAGAGAAAAATTTGCTCACAGACCCTAGACTGCGCTGGAGCCTCTAACAGTTCCTCAGCCAATTTTTATTGCCCTTCTATCTTTTGCCATACAGAGGAAGAAGTGGTAATAAGAAGCAAACACCATGGAAAAATCAAACTCCATGTTAAAGCTATGGGATCCTGAGCAAGATACTTTAACTCCCTGCTCTTCAGTGCCTCATTTGTGATATTGGGGTAATATCTAGCCCAACTACTTCATAAACCTGTTGGAGTGAAATGAGTGTAACTTCATCGTGTGGACTGTGTACCATCAGTGTCAGCATCCCCTGAGAAAGTGCTTTAGAGCCAGAATATGAGACCTACTGAATAAGAATCTGCATTTTAACAAAACACATGGATCACTATGCAAAGTTTATGAAACACTGCTTTATGATATTTTATTACAGGAAGGGTTATAATATAAATGCTTATTCTGTAGGCTTTCACCGTTTCATTGGAAAAGAGCATTCTTCATATTGTACATTGACAATTAAAGGTAGATAAAAGCCAATAAAACCAAATGATAAATAGTGTCCTTACTTTTTTAGAAATCAAGAATATTAAAAAACAATAGCAGCAACATTATTAGACATTCTTTCTAGTTCTGATTACCATTATCAATGCTTTCCAAATGTTGCCACTATCAAGAAATGACTAAAGAATGACAATACTTATACGTCAAAGTAGAATGAAAGAATGAGATTATTTAAGAGCAGAATAAAAAAAAAAAAAAGATCAGAGTCAGTTGTCTTGGGGATAGCCTCTGGATTTAAATAGGATTTTATGAAAACTCAGATGGAGCCTGAGATTTTGCTTGTCTATACATTTCCAGAAGATATGCAGGCATCCAGCCCATAAGTAGTATGTATGTTGAGGAATTAAGAATTAAAGATTCAGGCCAACTGGGTCCCACATGAAAAAGCTTGAGGGCCAGGGAAGAAATGAATATTTTAATATACCTCAGTCCATCTACGCCACAATAGATGTGAAGTGCTATCCTAATTTATTCTATTCAGACTGAGTCCAAAAAGTATTGTTCCTGCATCCAAGGTTGTCTTTAGTGCCTGAGCCACATGTAGGTGTGTTGATGAGAAGACACGTTTTCTTACTTGTGCATATGTATAGCAGCACTTTTTAGTGTTCAGTTGGCCAACACAGGCCACTGTGTTCACTCTTGCATAGCATCCCGCCCTCACACAGTAGGGTGTGCTTCCTTTTCTACTTTTACTTGGCCCAAATTTACTTTGCAGAGTCAATTTCTTTCCTACTTTTAATAAAAGATTGCTATCATTTAAAAAAAAAGTTGACCAACAGTCTCGTGGGGTGGGGAGGGGGTACTGCAGCTGGTAAAGTCATGGTTCTGCAAGTTGAGAAATGGGTCAGTAAAAACTGCCTCACTTTCCCAGAAATCTGTACTTGTGTTCTTCACATGTCTCTCTGTGGAGCAGCACAGTGTGAATGCACAGCTTCCAGGAGTTACATGATGTTCTCCTGCCACTTGCTTCATGTACTTGTTTTTAGTGACTCTTCAGCTCACCTTTCCCTGAACTCTCTGGGTAATTGCCTTGGTATATGGCATTCTTACTTCTCAGATTGGTGGACTATGTTTGATGGACAGGGTATCCTATCTTACCTTCTTCTATCCAGATTCATGATTTATGATTTTAGCAAGACATTTATCCAAAAGAAAAAAAAATGAAAAGAATATGCTCAGTAAATGTTATCAAGAAACCCTGAGCAGGGCCAGGGATTTAGCTCAGCGGTTTAAGCACTTGCTTGGTAAGTGCAAGGTCGTGAGTTGGATCCCCAGTACCAAAAAAACAAAAAACAAACAACAACAACAGCAGCAGCAACAGCAACAAAAAAACACCATGGAATTAGAGCTTTTAGGGCCTGAGAATTTAGCTCAGCGGCAGAAGTGCCTGCCTGGCAAGTGTGAGGTCGTGAGTTGGATCCCCGGTTCTAAAAAAAAAAGAAAAAGAAAGAAAGAAAGAAAGAAAGAAAGAAGAAAGAAAAGATTGCATCTTGGGAAATAATTCTTTTTAAAAAAGGGGGAGAGGGGGTGATTTAGCTCAGCTGCATAAATGCCTGCCTAGCAAGCTCGGGAGTTTCATCCCTGGTACCAAAAAACAACAAACAAACAAAAAGAAACCATAAGCAGGCTCAATATTACATTCACATGTTCATTCATATAACTTTATTCTTATTGGAGAAATAAAAAACTCAATGGAAAATGAATATATTTTACTTCAATAAAAAATTTTAGCCTCTTTTGGCAAACATTAAATATAAGGTAGAAAGACAAATGGCAAACTAGAAGAACATGGCAATTTGAACAAAATGTAATATACCCAAAAAAAAAGGAATCAATAAGAGAAATAATCACAACAGAAACGTGCACTATCTAGGAGTTCACTGAGCAATATATATGCAAATGATTGATAAAACATACAAATAATTTCAAAATGTCAATAAAGAGAACATTTTGCCTATCAGAATAAAGATAAAAAATATTGACAAAATTCCTTTTGGTGAAGTGTGGACCAACAGAATTTCTACCTGCACTGTTGATGGGTCTATAAACTGGTCAGATATGTCAAATATACTTTTAGGATTCATACCTTGTAGACCCCCAGTACCACCCCCCCAAATTCACACCTTGGAATCAGTAATCCCACTTATAGGAATTATGCATCATAATATGAACATTCATTTATTCAACATTTATTGACCCTTTATATGTGCAAGGCATTAAATTAAGAGTTAGGAATATTGCTCAGAACAAAATAGGCAAAGCTTTCTGGCTTCAGTAAGCATACATGGTTAGAGAAGATAAATGACAAACTGTTGTGTGGGGGGTGCATGTGTGTGTGTGCTGCAGAGGTTTTAGGAAAGACTTCTCTGATAAGGACATATTTAAGCATGTGAACAAGTTAGGGAAGATGGCAAAGAGGTCCCATTAGAAAAATGATGGAAAGTCTAGAGAAGAGCAGGTATAATAGCAGCAGCATGGTGGTGTGTCTAAAGACCAGCAAGAAGGCCGGTGAGACTGAAGCAGACTGAAAACTAGACAAAGCGGTGGAAGCTGAGAATGAGCAAGGGGCGGAGAGCAATGATGCTGTGGGATCGTACAGGACCTTGCCAGTCTTGGTAGGACCAGTGGAATTCTACTATCAAAGACAGAGGCAGACTTGGAAGATTTTGAGCAAGAAAAAAGTAGGCTATGATTCTATTTGTAAAGTCTATCTCTGGCTGCTAGGTGGGGAAACCACATAGGAAGTAATGACCATAATCCAGATGACATAGATTAGAGAAAGGGCAGTAGAGGACATAGAAAGTGATTAAATTTTGGAGTTAGTGATTAAATTCTAGATTGTTTTGTTTCAGAAGTAGTGGAAAAATATCAAGAAAAAAATTTTAAAGATGAGAACTGTTACCCCGTATTAGCTTGCTAAAGAAATCATATGACTATAAAGAAGAAAATGACAAAAAGAAAAGGGAAACTATGATTAAGAGAGAGAAATGGATCTAATTAACAAGCACAAATAATTTATTACAAAACTATCTACAGTAGCTAAAAAACCTGAAAATTAATGAATAGTTTATCAATAGGTAGTTACTATGACTTGTGTTTAGATGGTATGCCCAAAGCCTCCTGCACTCATGGTTGGAAGTTTTGGGAGATGGCTGGATCTAGGTTATGTGGTGTTGGGATTCATGCTGGGTATGGGCGCAGCCAACCAGAAGGCAGGTATCTAGAAGGAATAAAAGGGAGAAGCAGGCGGTGGCTGCTGCTGCCAGCTGCTTTGCTGCCTCCTGCTTACTTGCCAAGGACTCTTTCTCCTCTGCAATGCCTCTGCCATGCCACCCTTGGAGCTGGCCGCCTGTAGACTGAAACCTCTACAAACTGTGCACCAAAATAAACTTTTCCTCCTACAGCTTGTGAATATTGGGTATTTTGTCTCAGCAACAAAGCAAAGTAACTAAGATAATAGTTGTCACAAGATTTAATGGGCCTAAGCCCAATAAAATAAAACAAAACACAATAATTAAAACTGAAGGTGAAGTTTCTTTATTTATCTACATGGTAATACTGAATATCCACAATAAAAAGCAAAGCAAAGAACAGTATAGAGGCTGCTAACTAGAAATGATTTTAAATACTTTACTATATGATTTGAAAGTAGTTTTTGCTTTCTTCTTTATGATAGTCTGTATTGATTACTTTTTACAATAAACATAAATAATATCCATTAAGAGCAACTGCCATTAGACAGTGCCACTTCCTGAAGCCCTTTTGGAGGCTTTAAATGACTTATCATTTAATTTCAAATCCTTTCAGACTCCCCTTATCCTACCAACCCCACCAAACATCTATTCAAAGCCCAACTCTGTCATTTATTAGCTGCTTGCTTTTGAGTGATATATTTAACTTTTATAAGCTTGTTTCTTCAGCTAAAAAATGAAAAACTGATATTTCAGTGAAAACTTACATTAAACTATTAATGTAATCTAAAAACTCTTTGCCTTAGAAGATTATTGTGAGAATCAAAGAAAACATTATGGGTAAAATGACCAGCATAGAGCCCAGCACATGCCAGATTCTACATGCTAGGCTGTCATGATTTGAGGTTGCTGGCTGTTTGGTTCCATGGAGATCTGACACACTTAAGGGAAAAGATCAATAGCCATAATATTGTCTTGGCTTTTTCCTATTTCTTCTGACCCTGGTCTTTTGTCTGTTTAACACAGGGAAATTTGTAAAAACAGGAAAAGAAAAAAAATTTTTTTTTAGTCCCAAGGCTTCTCACATGCCATCAAACTTTCCAAAGCTTGACTCTTCTGCCCTCTAACGGCAATCATTTTAATTTTCACCACTTTTCCCAACTGGAGTTTCAAGAAATGCCCAGAGTGCCATCTGAACTATAGGCTTCACCTTTACGTATAGGTTCTGCTACCCCTGAATAAATGTAGTACAGCATCTATAATTACCACATAGCTTTCTCTCTTTCTTGAAGATTCAGAAGAGCCTACCTAAAATATAAACGTGTACGTAGAAAGAGTAGTTTGTGACTCCTTTAGCTTGAATAAAGCTAGCCTGAGGAATGAGATGCAGTGTAGATTACTTTTATGGTGGGATGAGTGTTAGGGAAGCCCATGGGAAATTAGTGAAAATGATGAGCCATAAAGGGGGTTGGAGTGCAGAAGGCAGAAGAACCAAAAATGTCTTCCCAAAAGTCACAATTACCTTTCTAGGAGTAGCATCTCAAAACCGGTGGGTGGAATAAAGCTAGAATAGAAGTCTTGAAGGGATATATGCAAAACTTCTGACTCCAAATGATAACTCTGTTTAACACATACCCATGCTGGTATAGGCAGTCTTAGATTTCGGGTTTAAAAAATAAAAGCAAGGGTAGAATGCTGCTCTATTGACAAGATTTAACCTTTTTGAGTTTTCTTATCAACAGAATGAGCATGATAGTGATAATACAGTGGAATGTTTGGGAAACAATAGACCATAGATTTTTATTTTAGAGTTTCCTGAGAATGTTGTATTATGACTAATGTAGAAAGTTAAGTAGGGGTATTATGAAAAGAAGCACAGTCTTCTGACTTGGGTCTGGTGGCTGGATGAAGTCAAGAGTTTATGGATTTCTCTAGCGAAGCTGGAGAGTGTGAAGGATGAGTAGGTCCCTATACTGGAGGACCAGGGGAGATTCCAAAAGTGGACCCACAACAGTGAATCTTCAGAAACAAAAATGGGGGAAAATATTTTTTTAAAAAAGATAAGGAGAACATAGAAGCCTGAAACTCAGGAAGCACTCTTGGAGATAGAGAGTCAACTCATAGAAATATAATAATGGCTTTATCTAAAGATAGGTCAGCACAAGCCTAAACATGGAGCTCACAGAGATGGTCTGAGAGAATGGAAACATGCTGGAGTGGACTTCAGGAGCTTGGAGAAGGTGGCTCTATCATGAGTGATGCTTGGCTAAACTGGTAGTCAGGCCACCCTCAATTATTTAAATAGAGTCAGTGAGTACCACTCATTAAGGAATAAGTTAGGTAAAAGACGATGCATCTGGGATACTCTTACAGCAAAAGGCTATCACATCAGCAATAAGAAAAATATCCCCTACTGGCCAATTAATTAAAACCCAGAATTATTTTTTAAAATTATGTCAGTATAATATGAAAAATAATCTAATCTCTAATATTTATAGGTACCTTCACATTTCCATTTATATATCACATATCTACTCAAGGTTACCTGTAACCGAAATACTGTTCTTCCTAATCTGGTTGAAATGAAAAATAGATGGTTTCCTTTAAGGCATAAAGTATCATTAATCTTAAGATAAAGTTCAGGATATAGACAGATCACAGCTGGATGGGGGAGAAACACAGAAAGCACAGAAAATTGTTCACATAAGTAGTCAGTAAATATTTATTGAGTGACTGGAGTGGCACAGAATACAGTGGAATGAGCAAAGAGGAATGGGAAGAACAGAGTTTTAAGTATGATTAAAACTCTGACTCTGTCATTTGAAACATGCAACACAAGGCAAATTAAGGACTCAATATAATAGTAGGTATTAGAATTCTTAAGACTATATCAGACTTGAAAGATGAGTAGGTTTTGGATTTCTGGAAATGAAATTTTTCTTCTCCTATTGCTTGCCAATACATACTTGATTTGATGCTTTAATACTAGGGTATCATCCTACTCATTCAGAAGCTAAGTATAATCAAGGAATGTAGCAGGAAATCCAGAAAGATTACAACACTTGGATTCATATCACATTAACCCCACACTAAGAATAAACAAGGAGTTTCACATACATTGCACATCCACAGTATTATGGTTTTATACTACAATGTTCTATGTGGTGAAAATGTGAACAAATGAAATTTTTTGCATCATAATCTTTGCATTGAGTTCAAGTGTTATGGATTAAATTTTGTCTTTTAGAAATTGGTATGTAGAAATCTCAAGAGCTGGCACCCAAGAATATAACTATTTAGAAATAGGGTCATTGTTGATGTAATTAATAGAACATATTGGTGTGAGATCAGATCCTAATCTACCATAAGTGGCGTCCCTTCTTTATAAATGGAAATTTGGATGTATACACACACACACACACACACACACACCAGGGGAATGCCATGTGAATCTTAGTGCAGAGTTTGGGATGATGCATCTACTGTCAAGAACTACCAGAAGCTAGGAGGAGTGAAACAGTTCCTTCCCAAGAACTTTCAGAGGAAACCTGGTCCTAAAAACAGACACTTTGACTTGGATTCCAATCTATAAATGTGGCATAATAGATCTTCATTGTTCAAGCCTCTCTATTTGTGGGGCTTTGTTATTAGCAACCCTAACAAATTTATGCAGGAAACTTTAAGGGTTTTTCAGAAAGGGGAAGGAATGCTTGCAGTTGTAGTAAAAGTCAAATGGTGTGTGAGGAAAGACAAAAAATGGTGGTAGTAAAGATGTAGGATGTACTCTATTTAAGTAAAAGACTCTATTCTTTAATTCAATCCTTGCCCCACTCATTCAAAAAAAAAGATAAACATATTTTTAAGAGTCCTTCTCAGCCCCTCTTCTCTCTCTTGTATCTCTTGCCTTTTGATATACTGTCACTTGCTAAACTGTTGTGCTTATATCAGGAAAAGAAAGAGTCTTTGGCAAATATGTGATGGAAATTCTTTGATGACTTCTGTCCTTGTAGAAATTCCCTTTTATTTTATCTTATACATAAGAATTGTTGATTATTCCTCCTCATTTTTTTTTTTTTTTGTACTGGTGATCGAACTCACGACCTTGTGCTTGCCAGGCAGGCAATTAAGCCACTGAGCTAAATCCCAGCCCCTATTCCTCCTTATTTTAACGTCAGTTCTTCATACTGGATGTGGGTAAACAGAAAAATGAACTCAGAATAGTGAAATCACTACCATCAGAGAAACATCTTAAATGCCTCTAACTCTCAATGGCTTCAGTTGCATTTTTGTAACTGGTACATATTTGCAGTATGTCAAGAAGCAGCAGCAGTATGTGGAAAGCAGTCACTCTAATGCCATTATTGCCTAGGGGAAAGTTGTCCTCTTGATTACTAGTTGTCAGTATTCATGACAATGGGCAAACAACACTAGAAGCTAAACATACCTACCTTTCCTCAGGCCATTGGTGTACAAGGACCTAACTAAAAATAAAACCCAAAACAGCAGTGACCAAATTTAAAGATTTTTCTTCTTTTGCCTCCTCTAGTCAAAACTGAATGCTTTGAAATAAAACCAAAAAATATAAAACTTTTTGTATACATTTTGCCAGCCATTATTTTACAAACTTTAAACCTCATGACAACCTTTTGAGTACTTTTACTAATATCACTTTCAGAGTTAGAAAACTAACATTTAAGCAGATTCAGTAAGTAGCTCAAAGTCAGACTTGGTAATCCAGAAATTCACACCCAGGCAAGTGGACTATAGGTCCAAATTTTTAATCATTAGTCTGTTCTATCTCCCAAGATGCCCAGATGTTATATGTCTATAAGAGTTTAAACACAAACCGTTAGCCTCTTTTAATCTGAAAAACAGAAGAGCTCCCAGTTAGGTGAACCAGGATTACAGACATGTAATCCTAGAACTCTGAAAGACTGAAGCAGGAGATGACAAGTTGAAATCCATTCTGAGCAATTGAATGAGAACCTGTCTCAAAATAAAAAAGAAGGGCTAGGCTACATAAGATATGTAGCTCAGTGTGAAATCCTGGCTTCAATCGTGTGCTGGAAAAAACAGACAATAGCTCCTATTCAAAGCATCTTAAATAAAAAGAGGGATTTCACAGTTCCCTTAGGATACAGAAGGAGAAGGTGTATTGCTGACCTCAGAAATAGTTGTGTTCAGAGATTTGAACACTATTAGGACTCCCTCTCTGTGCTCCTTGCTCCATGTCAGTCTCATGCTTCTAACCAGCTTGTCGGGATGCCGTGGTGGGGAATTCCCTGGGGAAACTCCAGATTGATATCTTAACATGAACCCAGAGAGGAAAATACTCATTTTCTGCTGTATCTAGGAAAAAATTACTTTGAAAGATTAATTGGCAAGGTGTGGCACATGCCTGTAATCCCAGCGCTCAGGAGGCTAAAGCAGGTGGATTGCCATGAGTTCAAAGCCAGTCCAGGCTACAAAATGCATGTTCAAGGCCAGCCTTCACTACATAGAGAGACTCTGGCTCAAAAAATTAAAAATTAAAAATCCCACAAAGACTAATTGGTTCATTTTAGGTCATATGCCCACCCTTGGCCTAAACCCAGACATAACTACAAGGGAGATAAAGAATTTTAGTTTGTCCAGTCTGGGTACATTCCCACCTCTGCATCTTGAGGGCTAAGTCAGTACCAGAGGAATATAGAAATGTGTTTGATTAAAAAAAAAATAGCTGTTAAGAAATGTGTTTGATTAAAAAAAAAATAGCTGTTAACCCACCAAATACTTATATACTTCTTTTGAGTTTATAAAGTGCTCTTGTATGATTCTTGCCATGTGAGTTTCAACCATACTGTGAGGGGGGCAGATCAAGTATTACTAAAGAAACAGATTAAGATAGCCATAGATTCTCTTTCACTCTCTCCTTTGAGAGATGGAGTTCATATTCCCTTTACTTGAATCTGAGCTAGCCCTCTGATGCTTAACCCATAAAATGTGGTAGAACTTATTATACCTTCTCCTTAGCCTCATCTTCCAGAGCATTTGCACTTTGTTTCTCTGGGAATACTCACTCTTAGGATACTCTCTCTCTCCCTCGAAACCTAGCCACGAGGGACTGAGATGTCCAAGCCAGATGGAGAGGGCACAGCTAGGCACGCCAGTCCACAATTCCAGCCAAGCTCTCAGATAACAGCAAATACCAACTGCCAGTCAAAATAATCAGATATTTTGGACATTTCACAGTGGTTTGGCTAGCAGCAAAGAGGAAACAAAACAGAAACTAAAGCTCATTAGTTTAAGGTTTCACAGTTAGAAAATAATCAGAGCTGTAATGCTAAGTCAGATGCTCTGAATCGAGCTCACCAGGGTTTCTTTGATTCTTTGTTTGCTATTAAAAATGGAACAAGCCTAAATTCAGAATGTATGTTGTGGAATTTCTACCCAGGATGCCAGTTGGGGAAGTGCAGCATATATTTTGCTCATTCGTTACAACATTTGAGAACTTTTATATGCTAAAAAACTAAGCAAAATGTGTTCCTGGTTCTTAGGGGTCTTGAAGTCTATTCAATAAGGAGCCTCATAAACAGTTCATTTCAATAAAATCTCACAATACCATGGTGGACATAGTGCAGGGTGTTTCTGGTAGTCATGATTAGGCACTATCCTAACCTGAGGCATGAAATAATATATTTTTTGTTGGATAAAAAAAGGTATCTCTGAATCTGTGTTGAGGAGATTGAAGAATATGTTTTAAATGAATACAATTATTCAGAATAAATGTGACAGTAATGGGGAGGGAGGCAGGGAAAAACAAATATTTGGGAAGAAACATGAATTCTAATGTTCATATCAGCCTTCACTTAACATGTATTCCTGGTAAAGTCACCGAATCTCTCCATTTCAAGGAGAAATTCAAGGTGGGATCACAGCATTCCTTTGTTATCTACTGAAGAGTTTCTTTCTCAAACACTTTGTCATTATGCCTAGTGCTCCTTAGGTTGGTCCTTAGTTTATTGCTTTCTCACTCCACAAATTCTCCTTAATAATTCTGTGCTTTCATTATTATTTATATGACAATGAAATCCCTATTACCTAGTGTAAAACTTTCAGAGGGCTCTCCCTCAAAGCATTTATCTATTTGTTTCACATTACTGGGTGTTCCACAGGTGCCTAAAGTGTGAAGACCTCTTATTATGGCTTGTGCCCATCCAAAGCCTCATATGATCTTAGGAGAGGTTTTTTGGAAGTGGCTGGATCCAGGGTATGTGATGTTGGGATCAAGGATGTGATGCTGAGATTAAGAGTGTGGGGCCTGGTGTGGTCATTGCTGGTCTCTTGCTTGTTACTTGCTGCTTTCTGTCTGCCCTGCTTTGCCATAGACTGTTTCTCCTCTACAGTTCCTCTCTGCCATGCCACCCTGCCTTGGAGCCAGTCATCAATGAACTGAAACCTCTAGACTGTGAGCTAAATAAATCTTTCCTACCTTAGCTTTTGTCTCAACAGAGAGAAAAAGTAACTAAGACACCTCACCACATACTCTTACTACCTAATTTCTCTCTTGAGAATCAAGAATCAATGCTGTTATCCAAGCTAGTAGCTTATAAGATTAATTTTATTTTCTCTTTTCCCCTCAACCTCACATGGAACTGTTTGTCAAATGTTGTTAATTTTGCATCCTAAACATTCTGAAATTCATCCCTTTGTATAAGACCCAAAAAACATTTCAAATTCAAAATATTCAAAGCTTAACTGCATACTTCCCCTCTCCAACTTGCTGTTCTTCCAGCGTGTTCTACTAGGATATTATGCCCATCATTTAGTTGCCTCTCATCCATATAATCACTAATTCCTGATATTTGTCTTCCTATTTGCCTCTTTCATCTATCCACTCCTCTACATCCTCAATGCTATTTAATTTCCTGCATTACTTTGCTGCGACCCATGTGGCTTCTGAAGTTCTTGGGGAACTTGGACCACAAGAGGATGAGAAAAATAAGAAAAGACAAAGCTGGGGTCAGGTGGAGTCCTTATCCTCTTGAGGGGAGGAAAGGTACTGGCCCCTCACTGCAGGGGAGGCTATTTATATCTTTTAGCAATTTAATGTCACATGACACTTTGTTGTCCTAGCAACCTACTGTCCTGATTGTCTTGGGGTTGGGCATTCTATGGCCTAAAGCAGCCTCTTCAGATGGCTGCTCCAGGCGCTCTATTCTTGGAATGGTCAGTTCTGCTCCTGTAGTCAATTTCCAGCTTCAACAGCTCCCAACAGTACTTTAATCGATTTTCCTTCCTTGTATCCTTAGCCCTTCTAATATCTTCTCTACAATGCACCCAAACTTCCCATTTCCACCATCATTTTCTAATTCTTTGATTCCTAATATGTTTAACTCCCTAGACTGCAATCTATGAGAGTGATAATCCATTTATTCTTGTCTCTCCTGTACCTGGCACAGTATACCTAGCAATAACAGACGCTCAGTAAATACTGTATTGTATGCTTACTCCCTCTTTCATTACAGTTACTTATAGAAGTTAAATCTGTGACATGCTCTAGATCCCTTAATACCTGTAGAGGCACAGTGACATGACAAGGTTCATGGTCCTATGAGCTGAACTGAAAGCTATTAGGCATTTACTGCACATATAGGATCAATGAATAGTGCTGTCAGTACATAAAAAGGATATATAGGTCTCAAGACATCTTTCACTATGGGATCTTAAAACCAAAGTAACCCTCATGGTTTGTCTCTCTGTTGCGAGAATCCAAAAGTGTAAATAACAACCAAAATATGTAACAGCAATTGGAAAATAGGAACAAAATGTTCAAATGAGAAGGGGAACAACGGAGGGGTGAGGGGGAAAGGGAAAAATGGGACGAGAAAAAAAAAAGATCACAAGGAAAAAAATGGAAACAAAGCTTTTGTAAATAAGATGGGGAAGGGAGTTGAAGGGCAGAGCGGGGAATGCGAGAAAAAAGGAGCAAGATATATCACGTACAGGTAAAAAAATCTCTATAATGAATGTGATCATTACCTACATCTACAATGTACCAATAAAATAAAAAAATTAAGTAACCCTCATGGGTCCTAGCAAATATCTTCCTTTTGATGGATCTGTAAAAGAAGGACGTTTGGAGTACACGAAGCAAAACCTCAAAGCCCTGGCAAACATGAGAAATAATGGTCTGCATAGCTCTGCGCGTGCTTGTGCGCGTGCGCCGCACTCTCCAGCGGTGGGGCTCTCCACACAGCCGAGAGGGAGGCGGGACCAAGCAGATTCCCGCGGTTTGGTCCCGCCATTGGCGGGCGGTTTGAATGACGGAAGTGACGAGTATCGGCGCAGGCCTCGGCGCAGGCGCAGAAACGGTTGTTGGGAGGCTGCTGTGTAGGGCCTGTTGGGTTTCTGTCTCAGGTACAAGTCCAGACGCTGGGTTCCTGGTTCCTGGGTAAGTGACAGTACATAGGCTGCCTCATCCTCAGAAACTGGTGGTGTGCTCTGAAGTGCGTCCCGAAACGCAGCCTGGTCTGCGCCCTCTGGTCTTGGCCGGCGGAAGCCTCCGGCTGCGGTCCACTGTGCTGTGGCGAGTGCCGCCTGGGAGGTGCATCCGTACTGGAGCCGTCTGCCTCGAGCGTGCGCTCCCGGGCCGGTCACGCGGGCCTCTGCTGCATCCTCCCGGGCCGGTCACGCGGGCCTCTGCTGCATCCTCCCGGTCCCTGCGCCTACCGTGCGCTCCCGGGCCGGTCACGCGGGCCTCTGCTGCATCCTCCCGGTCCCTGAGCCTCCGCCTGGGGACTGCGTGATGGTCGCAGCTGCAAACGCATCTCTAAGTCACCCGAGAATGTGGCCAGGAATCCTGTGGCGTAAGAGCCTTTTCTGGAGTCGTTCTTGCAAAGAGCGAGCCCTCTTGGGGTCCGCCTCGATTAATTTCAGGGGTATGAAATTCTTTCACAGTTTGTAAGTGTCCGTCAGGTGAGTCCTTAATATTTAAAGTGTGTTTGGCAGTTTCATTATGCTTAAGTTACATAATCAGAACAGTCTGTTTGAGTAAGAATTACTCCCCTGGTATAGGTTAAGAAAACGAGACTAAAACAGCCCAAGCGACTTGGCCAGTATCTTTCTGCCAAGTGGCAGTGTCAAGTCTTATTCAAGACTTTGAGACACTGAGTCTAGTGTTAAATTTTGCGCTAACCATGTGTCAGTGTATCTTTTAATCAGTATCTTGCAAGATATGTAGTATCTAGGTAGTGGTAAAGTGTAGAATTTAATAACATACAACTATAGGAATAAGTGATTTAACAAGTAAGGCAGCAGGGGAAACTTCCTGAAGTTAATTTTCCAATTGATAGGTATAGAAGGATTAATAGAATTATAAAATAACATTTGCTATACAACAAAGCAGTTGGTCAGACAATAGTTGTCAGCTACTAAGTGAGCAAAAGTATGATGAGGAAATGGTGTTTGTGTTGCTTTTACTATCCATCCAACAGATACTTATAAAGGGAAAAATAGTAGCTACAATAGAGAAAATTATAAGATACCAAATGAACCAATAGTAGATATACTGATATCATTTACCTGTTGATATGATGCGCTGAGGAGTACATCATCACTTCAGTAGAGCTCTTGCTGGATATTACTAACCTTAGTCTAGTACAAGAAAAAATTAGATAAGTTCAAATTGAGCTAAGTTCAAAGTAGATAAATTCAATTGTGCCGAACAAAAGAATTGGCCAGCATTTTTTATTTAAGGGTCTTGAAATGAAAGACTGAGGAACTGACCTGCATAGAATCAATACATTGTCATGAGATTGTAACTCACTTTTTCCTGCATTCAGTAATCTGTTTGCATGAGGAAAGGATACATGAGAATTTTATACTTAAAATTATGTTTTAAAATTATTGTCATATCTTAATAGCCAAAAATAACAAATGTTTGTATGTCTTGCCAGAATCCTCTGGCAAATGAAATGGATATGCCAAAGTTTCTGAAAAAACCGTTTACATGAGATACAATTTAGAATAAAATACACAAATCTAAGTGTAACATTTGAGGAATTTTCACATGCATACACCTGTTTAATCATCATACAGATCCAAATACAGCATATAGTATTTCTAGCATCCCATCAAGCTTCTTTGTACATGTGTCCTAGACAATAACCTCCTGAAAGGTAAGCCTTTCATGGATTCATCTTCAGTCCATTGTTTTTGAGCTTCATATAAATGAACTTTTATTGTGTTCTTCTTTGGACCCAGCTTTTACTCCCATTCTGTGATATGAGACTCATCATTAATAGGTTTTAATACTTCATGAGTGAATTTTCAAAGACCTTCAGACGAATTACTAGGAATACATTGTGAAGACTAAATTTAATATTGTTCATTTTTCATCATTGTTCTGTTCCTTGGTTTTCAGTCTTCACTTCATAAAAACACAATATCTTAAATAAAATTTTGTCCTGTGTGTTTTAACATGTCAGGAAGTTAGGAGACATTTGAAATACAGAAACTGGATTCTTCCCTTGCTTTTGCCATTACATACTATCACTTTGGGCAAGTTCTTTAACCCAAGAGGATTTTGTTCATGTTTAAAATATAAATAGTTGGCACTTTACTGTTATCGAAATCTTGTATCAAATCAGTAGGATATATAGAAAAAGTTCATTAAATGCAAGCAGTTACTCTTTTTTGATATCAGAGTCCTGATGAAGCTAGTAGGAGTGACTGTGTGTGCCTGTGTGTAGTAGTGCTTTACGTGAATTAACTCACTGAATGTGTCGTTCATTCAGTCAGCACACTGAGACATTGTTTTTAGAATTTGGACATAAGACATTGGATGAGACCATACTTTTCTTCCCTGAAGCTACATTCTGATGCAGTATTCACTGGGAAAGTATGAGTTTCTGTTAGGTAACCCTGCAGTCTTTAGGCCTTACTCTATTTTCATATGATTAAAAATAGTATCTAGGCCAGGTGTGATAGTACACGCCTGTAATCCCAGCACTCAGGAGGCTGAGGCAGGAGGATTACCATGAGTTCAAGGCCAGTCTGAGCTAAATAGCAAGATCGTGTCTAAAAAAGTATCCATTTACAGTATGTGAATTAATTATTATAGCTACCTAAATATTACAGTTTTTAAAAACCATATCTACCATTCTTCGATTGTTAGGAATCTATCTACCAAGAACAAAATATAATTGAAAATCTAGTGGCGATAGTCCCAAGACAGCGTAGAATTAGTCCCCATGTGAATATGTATATGCCTATACATGATACGTAGGCAAGTCAGGAATGAATGCGTAGAACAGGAGTTACTAAAGGACAAGTTCATGAAGGTACCGTGGCTTAAATTAACTTCAGAAAGATGTAAGTATCAAGTAACAAAGTTTGCCTGCTTATTCATCGTGGAAGACCTGAGAAATAATGACTTGTCTCAGATAAAATTATGGTTGTGTATTGATGTGATGATAATAATTGGAACAGATGCTGTCAGAATCATGTGAGAAGAGTTTTCAAAATATAAAGCTCTAGATTCTTGCGTTCTTTCCATTCTTACTATCGTACCCCTTCAAATAGGGGTATGTTAAAAATCTAGTGTAAAAGTAGCAATAGAAGAGTAAATCTGGAAATTCTCAACACTTGGTATATCCAAACAGTTATTTTGGAAGAGTTTTTTAAAATGGTCACACATTTAAAAGTCAAACCACTTAGGTTAATTGTTTACCATAGTGCATAGCTTGTGGGAATGGTATGAGTCCATGAATTATGATGATGCTTGGTGATCAAGTTATATGCAGCAGACTGGATACTAAATCAAATGATAAGGAGCCTTTGAAGTTACAGCGGTTTTGCTGGTAATGAACAGGTTATGCCATAGTATTAACTCTAGTTGTATAACCATTCTATGGCAATACATGTTTTTAAGTTTTTATGGTTTTTTTACATTTAAGAATAGAAACTGGAAATGCCCATCAGGAATAAGTTAGGTTCACGATATTACAGGTAAACATTCTGCTGCAGAACAGAGAAAAAGTTCTCTAAGAAATTTTGCTCCACTCTTTATTTCCTCTTTTTCACCTCTCAGTCCCACTGATCAGATTGCTAGGTTTATAGCACCTATTTATAAATCAGATTTTTTATTGTATTTGCATGCATATAGACTTTAAATGTCAAAAGTACTAATGTGAATTTTTAAAATTGTCTTTGCTACTCTATTTCAATGGTTCATATCTTTATAGACATTTTTCTTTTTTTTAAGTTTCAGATTCTTTTTATGTAAATTACAGAAATGAAAAGAAAGGTAGTGAATACTGGCAAGCTGAGATTGAGTCCAAATGAGGAAGCCTTTGTTTTGAGAGAAGATTATGAAAGAAGACGAAAATTAAGATTGCTACAGGTGTGACTTATTATTTGTGACTTGAAATAGTTTTTATTATCTTCTTGAAATCACTTAATATAAAAAATTACATTAAAATGAAAACCTTTTCTAATTGTATAAGAGCCCTGCTTTTTACATATTAACTGGTTTTGGAACATTTGAAAAAAAAGACCAAGATGGTAATTAGGTTGGAAGAGAATGGAGGCTAAGCATTATTTGACTTTAGATTTTTAAATATTTTTAAATGGTTTGTGATGTGTGAATATTAGTACAGGAAGTTTAGAATGATTTTAAGAAAGACTTATTGGAAAGATTATTAGCTTCTGAGACAAATTTACTAGGAAGTTGTAGATTAACAGTCTAGAATTAGAGTTAAATCTTTGTGAAACATGTTTTAGGTGCTATTCTAGAATTTAAAGACAGTATACAATAGAAATGGAATTTGCATCTAGCCCTATCTGTACTACTCTGTGCTATGTTGAACTGTGTTTACCATTTTGGCATTTTATACATTATTAGTGTGATATGATTCCATTAGAAATTTGGGGGAGTAGAAAAAATTAGAAGTAGTCTTGTGGTTTGAGGATTTTTTTGTTTTGTTTGTAGTGCTGAGGATTTAACCTAGGACCTTGGGTGTACTAGACAAATACCACTGAGCAATATCCTCTGCCCGAGAGTCTTATTTTTCTGAGTCACTTGGATAGTTTTGCTTTATGTAGTCCTTATCTAGTGTAAGGTAAATACTCAGAAGACTTGATAGATGTGAAGAGAATGCATTTTAGTTTCTGTTTCCAAATAGCTTTTTTAAAAAGTTTAAGCCTCCTTTTATATAATCTATTAAACATTCTTCAGGTTCGAGAACAAGAAAGGGATATTGCTTTACAGATAAGAGAAGACATAAAGCAGAGGAAAAATCAGCAGTTTGCTCGTTTGGCAGAGGAGCTAAGGGCAGAATGGGAAGATTCACAAACTCAGAAGATAAAGAAATTGGAAAAACTGTATTTGGCAAGTTTAAAAAGTATAGGAGATGGACATCGACAGGCCAAAGAAAATGTGAGTCTTATGAGACTACTTGATATAGTAGTAATGTTAAAAGTATATTTGTTGGATTCTTACATAAGAAAATATTTTTCTGTATTGAATTTGTTTTGAACTAGCTACACTTTTTTTCTTTTAAATTAGTTTAATATAAATTGATAATAGTAGTATGTTCATTTCTTAGTAACTGGTATCAAGTAAAATGTTTCTCCCTATGATATTTAAATTAGCATTATCTTCTCACAGTTCTTGTTTACCTACATAAGTCAAGTAACTTTTTAAAAAATTGTCTCAAACATTTTGGACAGATTCAGTGGAGTGAATTTAAATTTTCCACTTCAGTATTAGTCCCAGTACCTCTCAATATGTATGATTTTATAAATATATATATATATATGTATATATATATATATTTTTTTTTTTCTTTGTTGACTTCCAGGAAGGCAAAATGGAACTTAAGATTTAAAACTGTTCCCTGACTTACTTTGATTTATTTATTGTGATTTACAATTAGAAAATAGTAATTTGTAGCCTCAGACTCAAACAATACACAGACCGATTCCAAAGAAAATAAACCTTTGATAACAAGTTAGAAAAAGAAATGTCTAAAGCATGTGTCTAAACTGTTTTCTTTGTCCTGGTTTTTGTTTATATTTTTAGTAATAACTTTAGGTTCTCACATCAGACTTTTGTAGCTTTATGTGTATCACCATTAACTTTCTGCTTTAGTGCAGTTTTACCCAAACTTCACTCATTGACTTCAGTCATGAGAAAACCCTCATGGTTTTTGCTGTAACTGAAAAAACTACCTGAATCACTATATATATGACATTTTAGTTAAGTAGATTCAATTGCTACTTAAGTTAACCATGTCCTAATTGTGCTATTCTATTTGTTTTTCTAGTAATATTAAGTGATTACATTAAGTCTTTGTATTTTGGCCTTGCTGATATATTATTTAAGGTACTATTACCACACTTTGGGAAATGCTGCTGTAGTATCTGGGAAGAGGTAACAAAATTGAAAAGTCACTTTTGTTCTGACATCAAATAAAGTACTTCTAGAAATCTTGTTCAACTTGACATTTTAAATAATATACATTTTTAGGAACCTGATTTGGATGCTCTGGCACGGCAGACAGCAGAAAGGAAAAGAAAAGCAGAAATGAGGCATAAAGAAGCTTTGAAAGTACAGAAAAATCAAAAAGAAATATTAATGAAAGAAAAAAACTGGTAATCATTTTTACCACATTCCCAACTGAAACTAACATGACTGGAAATAAAGAATGCATAGCATATTGTATAAGCAGATACTGTATAGAAGTCACATAGTATATCCATTGTATTTCTTTAAACTGAGTTTAAAAATAATACAGAGGAGAGTGTATTACTTACATGAAATAATATCAGATGAGTTTTCTGTTCTAATTGGAGTTGGGACATTCTGAGGTTAGCAGCAATTACTAAGTTTCTGGAGCAGTGTATAGATAGTTCAGAATGCATGTCAAGTGAAGCATATCTTTCTGTCATGCAAGAAAAGAATACTAGGACTGGGGATTTAGCTCAGAGGCATAAGTACCTGCCTGACAAGCCTGAGGTCCTGAGTTTGATCCCCAGTACCACCAAAAAAAAAAAGAATATTCATGTAATTCAGAACATTAAAAGGTTGTAGGCTTTGGAAATCACTAGTTTATTTTGCATGGTATAAAAATTAAGGTGCCTCTTACTGGTCATCAGTGGTCATTTTATACAGTGTCCTATCTCTTTCAACATTTCAACACTGAACTACTCTAAAGAGCATTAGATGTTTGCTGGGTTGGTGCCCACTATGGAGCTTTATGTTTTTAGATGTGATTCTTTCAGTTGGTAAACATGTCTCACATCATGTTACTATATATAGATTTTTTTTTTGGTGCTGGGATTGAACCCATGGTGTTCACACTGAGCTATACCCCTTTTTAAATTTCTGTTTTTTATTTTGGTGCAGTGTCCCAGTAAGTTGTCCAGGCTTGGCTCAAATTTGTGATTCTCCTGCTTCAGCCTCTCACAGTGATGATGTTACAGACATGCACCTGCATGCTTAGCTTAGACTGTTTTTATTAAACTACATAGTACATTTGTGGGATCAGACTGGAAGACTTCTAGAGATTCTATGGGCTAAATGTTTTAACACTAAGAAATTACCTGAGAGATTAACTGATGATATTTCTTGTCTTTAAGGCATATAAAAGCTCGGAAGGAAGCATTGTTTGTAGAAAAAGAGAGGTCTGCCAAAATTTCAAGTCTGCCTCTTCCTCCTCCACCTCCTTTTGAGGTAAGTTACTTTGAACTTTGAGAGAAACTGAGTTATGAGAATTCTTTATTATTGTAATTCAGTGGAGACTAAAATAATTAGTTTGTTTGAACTTAATTTTTAGTTATATATGCAATGCACAACTAAATTTAGGATATTTTTGAATAATCCTAGATATCATTTCACCCATGAGTCATTTAATATATTTTTCTGATATATAAGGATTAAAAAAAAATAGTAATTGGTGACCATTGTTCTACATACCTATAATCCCAGTGCTCTGGGAGGCTGAGGTAGGAGATTTGCAAATTCTATCCCAGTGCAATTGAGTGAGAACCTATCTATTTTATTTTATTTTATTTTATTTTATTTTATTTTTGGTTTTTGGGGAGAGAAGTCTGTCTTTTAAAAAAAAAAAAAAAATGGCCAGTGATGCTGCTAAGTGCAAAGGCCCTGGATTCAATTTCCAGGACTGAAAATAATGAGAGTAATACTGATATTTTCCCCAATATTATCTGAGACCTGGTATGTGTTCCATTTCCCCATGGCCTCAAAATATTTTTTTGTTTGTTTGAAAAACTATAATGGCTTCAAGTTTTAAAAGCTGTTAATCTGGGCTGGGGATTTAGCTCAGCGGCATTAAGTGCCTGCCTTGCAAGAGCACAGTCGTGAGTTCGATCCCTGGTACACCCCCCCCCCCCCCCGCAAAAAAACCTGTTAATCTTTGTTTTTATTTTCTAATATTCTTCATTTGGAAAAAAAACTCCATTACTTATCCTTTAGACAAAGACCCTATTCAACATGGTAAGGTAATGAGAGCGGTTTGTTTCTGGGAGTAAAATGTTTACATTTGTGATTAGATCTCATCTCATTTTTAAGCAAATATTATGTAAAATGGAATTTGATTTTAATTTTTAAAAGTATTGCTTCTCTTGTAATTAGCTTGTGGTTATTGAAATGGGTTTTAGATGATTATCAAAATTAGTTATTTTTATTTTAAAAGTTTAGAAGTAAAAAAGCACAAATATATGATGTCTCAGTTATGTGTGAAAGATTGTTCATGAATATACAATCAGCATGAGTACCAGATACTCTTTTAGGTCTTTCATTTTGTCAGCCTTCCTGCCTTTATGTTGCACCATCTGCTATGTAGTATTTGATACAACAGGATTTAGATGGAAGAGTCATATTTCAGCCACTCCCTCAGTATCAGCTGAGATAATCAAAGGCAGGCAGTATTCTATCCATGATGCCTTTTGATTACATTTGTCATAAATCCTAATGTTCATAATAAGCTAAGATCAAAAATTTATAAAAATCAAACAGAATACTGTGTGTTAATGCTTTTATAGTTATGAATTGCATGTAAATATACAGTCTTCCCCCTTTTTTCCAACTTCTTATGAAAAAAGTTAAGAGGCAGTATGGGAGATGCCTGTAACCCCTACAATTAGCCTGAGGTGAGAAGATAGGGAGTTTGAGGTCAGTCTGGGCTATATGTATAGCAAGACCCTGTTTCTAAAACTCAAAACAAAAAACTGAATGTGGTGGCTCATACTCTTAATCTGAAAGTCTAGGAAGCTGAAGCAGGGGAATCACAACCTCGGCCAGTGCGTGACTTAGTAATTTAGTGGCCATGTCTCAATGAAAAATAAAAAGGGCTGTGGATATACTTCATTGTAAAGGCCCTGGGTTCAAACCAGTAATAGAAAAAAGAATGGATATAATAGTGTGTTTTTCCTATAAATACAATGAAGTAATTAAAATTTGTTTTGACATATACTGTAAGTACTTCCTTTACTCAGCAGATTTAAAAATGAAATATTTCAGAACTAGGGATGTAGCTCAGTGGTAGAACATTTGCCTTGCATGTGTCAAGCCCTAGGGTTCAATCTCATTTTTGATCTTAAAGCATAAACAATGTCTTTTTAAATGACTTTAAAAGTTGAAGTAAACTTAACTGACGTAAGATTGATTACATCAAAAGTACTAGAAGATATTCTGAAGTACTATTGGATTTGGTATTTTCACTAAAATGCCAGTAACAACTCTAGAGAAGAGATTTATTTCAGTGTGAGCAGAATTTTAGCTTATCTCAAGTGATTCTCTTAGTTCATTTTCTATTGCTAATAATACATTACCAAAGACTGTATTATTGTAAAGAATAGAGGTATATTTTGGCTTACATTTCTGTTCCAAAACTGAGGGGCTACATTTGGTGATAACTTGCTTGCTGGTAGAGTCCCAAGCCAATAATGGGCATCATGTGATAAGAAACAGAGTATGTGAGAGACCAAGCCATACTGGCTTTTATTGCATTGATTCTGAAAATAACTCATTGAGACAGTAATCCATCAGTCACTTGAAAGAATGAATTCATTGATGAGTTGATGTCCTTAATCATCTCCCAAAGGTCCCACTTAGACCCCCTTCTTCATATCTCATAATGGAGATTAAATTTTAATGTAAGTTTTGAAGGGGACAAACCATACTACTGATTAAAATGCAAAAAATATTTTTACATTGGATCCAGTGTTAGGTGAAAATTAATGCCTTTAACCTAAACTGTATATTTTTTAATATTCCATTTTCCAGAACATTGAAGTAAAAGGAATTTCTTCAGTGAAAACCAGCAGTTCTACCTACCATCATATTTCCACTTTTGTGAATAGACAGATGGAAACAAAGCAGGTGACTCATTGTTTGTTCATACCCTCACCTTATTATTTCTGTGTCCACTGAATTGAGTTATATTTTGGTTCCATGTTTGGTGGTGTTAGATTTCAAAATGTGAACACTCCCACTAAACATCCTAGATAATAGTGATCAAAACCTTTTAAATATGTTTTGCATTTTCATGTCAATTATATGACATTCTTATATGAATGGTAGTAGATAGCTATTTAAATAGCCACCTTTTTAAAAAATTTTATTTTAAAGAGAATAAAACACAATAAAGCAAATCAGAACAAAAAATACAAGTGATACAGGACTTCAAAACAAGACAGCAGGAAATCAACAATGGCTAACATGTCTCTTGTCTTGTTCACAATAGCTGTCCTTACCATCACACACAATAAGATCAAAACAAAACAGCATAAAATCAATGAAAACAAAAGAATGAAAGCATTATAGGACTTCAGAACAAGATAACAGGAAATCAACAGTGGCTACCATAATGTCTCTCGTTTTCTTCAAAATAGCTATTTATACTTTCACACATAATGAAATCAAATGGAATAAAACCAATCAAAATAAAAGAATGAAAACATTGTAGGACTTCAAAATAGCTGCCCATAACATCAGGCACCATAAAATCTAACAAAACAAGGCAGAATAAAATTAAACCTAATAAAATTATGAAAATGATACAAGAATTCAAAACAAGACAATAGAAAGTGAACAGTGCTTACCACTTTCCCTTTTTAGGCATTTCTTCTATCACTTTCATAGTATCTATTGTGCTTTTTGTATCCCACTTACTCCTTCAGTTTTTTATGCTATGGTGATAACTCGATGATCACCTGTATCATTTCACCCAACTGGAGCATGATCTCTAGTTGTATCCAGTTAGCTAAGAGAGCCTCAGGATTCCTCTATTTTATAGCTTTCCATTGTATGAAAATACCATATCTTTCTTTTACATTCTGTGGTTGATGGGCAAGTTACCTTGCCTTCTTCTGGTTTCCTGTCACATGGGAAAATTGTTTTCTCACCTTTGATTTTCAGTCTGAATTTCCTTCTGAGTTAAATGTGTTCCTTGTATACAGTGTATTGCTGGATCTTGTTTCTTTATCCATGCTCCTTGTGTTTCTTTTTATTAGTGAATTGAAGCCATCTATATTATGGTTACAGCTGGTGTGCATTGGTTCATCTCTGCTATGCAATCCTCCTGCTGTTGGCCCTCCATTTTTCCCATTTGTTCAATGGCCTCTCCTGTTTGGTGATCTCCCTCTGCTACTGTTCCTGGAACCATGGCCATCTTTTCTCTCTCTAGAATATCCTTTAGCACTCTGTAGGGTTGATTTGGTGGTCATGAATTCCTTCAGTTGTTTTTTACCATGATAGTATGTTATTTTCCATCAGTTTGAAAAATAGTTTTGCACATTGTTTTCTTTAAGGATTTGAAACACTTCACTCCAAACTCTTCTTGACTTGATGGTTTGTGTTGAGAAGTCTGCTGTGATTCTGATGGGTTTTCCTTTATAGGTGATCTATTTCTTTTCTGTAACATTTTATAATATTCTGTTCTTGTGTTGAATTTCCGGGATCTTGATCATTATATGTCTGGATATAGATTTATTTTTGGTTAGGCTAGTTGGAGTCCTATATGCCTTGCTTATCTGCATGCCAGACCCTTTTCTCATTTTGGGGGAGTTTTCTGCTATTACTTCTATAAATAGTCTTTTTATGTCATTTGTGTTGACTGCTTTTTCAGTGATACCTATCACTCTTAAACTATTTTTTTTGTGTGTGTTGTCTTGAAGCTCTTGCATTGCTATTTTCTGGTTCCTTGTTATTTTTAAGAGATCTTTCTTGTCACGATTGCTAGCTGTGATCCTGTCTTCAAGGTCTGAAGGTCTGTCTTCAGTCTTTTTCAAGTGGTTTTGCCAGCTTTCAATTGCCTTTTTAATTTCTTGAGTATCTCTTTGAATCTGTTTCATGCATTGTAAATCCTTCCTATATTCATTTAAGATTTCCATCATTTTCCTATGCTCCTCTTTTTTTTAAATCTATGTCTTCTTTAGATATGCTCAGCAATTTTTCCAGTATGTTTGTGATTTCTTCTTTTACCTCAGACATTATTTCTGATTTGATTGCTTTTGCAGTCTTATAAAGTTGTTTCTTTACTTCAGTTGCTATCCTCCTAGAGATTTCAGATGTGTAACTTCCATTTTCTTCCATGTCTGTACCTCCAGGCTTGTTCTTTATGGGCTAGAGGCCTGAGATTGCCTTTTGCTCTTTCGTCTTGACATTTTCCTGGGTTCCTCCCAACAAGCTGTTTGTGGGGTCCCAGGCACTTTTCACATTGGCTACCCCTCCACAGTATAGGGGAATCAGCCAGGCACTCTGGGTTTCTCTGAATCCGAGTTCCCAGGGAGGTAGCAGGACATGGAGTGGGCTAGACCCCTGCAGCTACACTGAGGCTTCCTCGATGGCCAGGGGTGCATGGTGGCAGGGCTGCTTCTTTTCTCACCCTGCCTGTCTACACTGGGACTCCCCAGTGTTGGCAGGCACACGGATGTGTTTGTCTGATTCTCCTGCTGGGTGATGACTGCCTAAAGAAAGCAAGGGTCTCCAGTGGCGGCCTATGGGTGCATTGGGTGTATCTGGCTGTTTCTCCTTGCCCATGTTGTTTACCTAAGGGAGGCAAGCTTTCCAGTGGCAGTGATGGGCAGGAGCACAGAGGTGGGTCTGGCTGCATCTCCCTGCCCATGCTGGCTGCCCACAGGAAGCAAGCTTTATGAGGACTAGCTACCTTTTAAAATAATTTTTCCTGGGTGTGGTGGTGCACACCTGTAATCCTAGAACTCAGGAGACTGAGTAGGAAGATTGTCATAAGTTCCAGGCCAGCCTGGCCTGCATAGTGAGTTCAAGACCAGCCTAAATTACATAGGAACAATTTGTTTCAGAAAAAAACAAAATAGTAGATTTTAAAACTTTACCATACAGTAATATGTGCTTTTGTGAAAATTAGAGAACTAAGCACATAAGCATATCCATGATTCTATCACCAAATGGTAATGTGATTAATAACTTAATGAACTTATTAATATCTTTATATACAAACTTCTATCCATACTTTTCAACATTTTTTTAAAAGCCATGTAATATTTCCTCAGAGAATTATTTACCCTTTCTTACATTTAGTTTTTTTGGTTTTCTTATTTTTACTTTTTGCTTTTCTAAGTAATATGCACATAATAAGCTTGTACATTTATCTTCACATGTCTAGTTGTACATTAAGAATTGATTGTGAAGGGCTGAGGATGTAGCTCAGTGGTAGAGTTCTTGCCTTGCATGCATAAGGTCCTGGGTTCAATCCCCAGCCTTCCCCCCAAATTGATTCAAAGAAATTTTTGGTTCCAACTGTAACTTTTGACACACAACATTAAATTGGCCTTAAAAAGTACAAACAACATATAGCTGTCCTACTGTACATTTGTCTGTTACAGTTTTTAAATTATTGATAGTCTTAAGAATGACAAATTATATGCCTTTGTGAAATTTGCTACTTCTTTGTAATAGCTTTTGCTATTTTTCATGTTATATATTTGGCTACTGGGAAAATAAAATTATCAATATAGCATTTGTGTAGAGCATAAAATAAAGCATATACAACATTGTGGTTGACTACATAGTGGCATATGTTAAAAATCAGTACTCAGTCAATGTAAAAAATGAGTGTCGGCCGGGCGTGGTGGCTCACTCCTGTAATCCCAACACTCGGGAGGCTGAAGTAGGAGGATTGTTGCGAGTTTGAGACCAGCCTGGGCTACAAAGTGAGCTCAAGGCGAGCCTGAACTGCAGAGGGAGACCCTGTCTCAAAAAGACCCCCCCCCAAAAAAAAAAGATACTAAACCTGAGATTCATTTAAAATTGTGGAGTATTATGACCTTAATATTAAGATAAGTAATTATAACTTCAAGTGGTTGCTGACTTGTTCTTTTAGTTAATTTACTGCATTTTTACAATATTAAATGCATACTACTTTCAATTAAGATTGATGAAGAGAGGTCTTTTTACCTGTCAGAATAAAGTAGTGATGATGAACGTTTTAGAACTTTCAATTGTAACAGCCAGCTGAAGCATGTGTGTGATAGGTTCGCCACCACTGGTATAAAGTATAGGCTGGCTTTGAATTGGTGATCCTTGTGCTGGGATTACAAGGCTCAGATCACTGTAGCTGGCAGCTAAAGCTTTTTGCACTGATCTTTTTTTTCCTTTTTTTTTTGTACTGGGGATCTAACTCGACTTTGCGCTTGCCAGACAGGAGTTTATACCACTGAGCTAAATCTCTGGCTGCACTGATTTAAAGAAGATGCTTCCTATATATTTTCAGGAACAGATTCATGATTTTACAGTTTTTATTCTGATATTGTTTTGCTTTACTTATCACTTGAGTAAAAATCTGCCCATAAACCTTAGATTTATAAGGTGACAAAAAGTAGTGTGGTTGGCTTTCAAGATAAAATTCTTTCTAAGCTGGGTGTAGAGGCACATACTGCTATCCTGGCAGTCTGGGAGGCTGAGGTAAGAGGGTTGCCAATTTGAAGCCAGCTTGAACAGTTTTTTCAGAATCTGTTTCAAAATCTAGAACAAAATTAAACAAGGCCAGGATGTAGTTTAGTGGTAGAATGTCCTTGGGTTCAACCCTCAGTACTATAAAACAAAATAAGACAAAACAAAACAAAACAAAATAAAAATAACCTCTGAATTTTTATCTCAGCTTATATTGCATGCACAGTAATTTGGCTTCTTCCCTGGAGTAGAATGGTAGAATGATATGCAGTTGTGTACAAGTATCTTAAAAATATTTGCATTCTTGGTATAAACATTTGGGTATTTTTCTTTGACAGCTTTTTGCAAATACTTTTGTTTGTTTAGCTTTTTTTTAACATGTAACTGTTGGTACTGCAAATTGTTTTTACCATTCTGAAAAAATAGTTCCCAAATATTGTGTATGTCATTAAGTTTATCTTTTGCAGAAGAATGATGAGAGTAGCCTGCTGTAGTCCTACTTTGATCAGTAATTCTCTACGTTATTTTTTGCTGCGTTGACTTTCATTGTATACCACTAAACAGAACATCATAACCTTGAAAGTCCTACATCACTAGTGTCCTTTATGTCTTTTTTTCTTTATTGAGGATAATTGTGTAGTGGTTTTTAAAAATGGATACTTGATTCTAGAAATACTTCTCTACCCTGATCTACTATACTGTTTACTGCAAGACCTAGAAATGTGTACAGAATAATGAAATGGAGTTAAAATTGTCATCGTTCTACTACATTATCATACTTGAAAAGACTTCTGTCCAAGTAACTGAACAAAATCCAGATGTTTAATAATATCTCAGCATTGTGCACTGTAGATTATAACTCATAAAAAAGTTTTTCAGAAACATGTTTTCTAAAACTTTCTTGGACTAGGGTTCATAGTTTTTGCAAATTTTATACCTTTCATCTCCAGATACTGAAAATGGAATGTAATAATTATTTCAATATGGGTTTTTTTTTATAATTAATTTGTTTATTTGTGGTGTGGGAAATAAACTCAGAACACTGGGCTGTGTCTCCAGCTCTTTAAAAAAAAAAAAGTTTTTTGTGAAAAAGTTGCCCAGGTTGGGCTCTAATTTGTGATCTTCTTGCGTTGGTCTTCTGAAATGGGATTGTAGGTATATGCCACTACACCTGGCAAATTTAAATTTTTAATTATATTTATACAAATTTTATAGGTGATTGTCTTTCTAAAGTATTCTTGTAAAATCTTTTAAAATTTGACAACTAAGGATAAAATTTGTTGGGTTTGCTGATACTTTTCCTTTTTTGTTTTTGTCTCTTGGAACCAAACCCAGGACCTCATGCAGACTAGCTAAGCACTTTACCACCCAACTTCTAAGCCCCCAAATTATTTTCTAACTCTTTATCTTCTTCAGATATTTGATATGTTTTATCATTTCTGGATTGAATGTATTTGTGATTCATGTTGTGTGCTATTTTGAACTTTTTCCTTCCCTTCACATTTTGGTTTATTCCTGGCACCGTGGTGCAGGAAAGGTAGGAGAATTAGAGTTTGAGGTCTTCCTGGACTGCGTAGTAAAACCATGTCTTAGGGAAAAAAAATGTTGTATTCACCAAAATTGATATTCTGAACTGGGTGTGTTGGTTAATACCAATAATCACTGCATACTCAAGGCTGAGTCAGGAGGATCACTGCAAGTTCAAGGTCAGTTTGGGGTATGTAGTGAGTGTAAGGCCAGCCTGCACTATGAAGTGAGATCCAGTCTCAAAAAAAAAAAAAGATATTCTGCTTTTAATTTATCCCGAAGAGTTATAAAGAATTCCTTAGAAACTTCTTGAAAACTTCATAGTGTAAATGGAAGAAATGTTGTTTTTAAAGATTAAAGTTATATATGTTAATATACCAAATGATTCTGTGGAGATTGTAATTTTTATTTAATTTAGCCTTTTTGTTTTGTCTTGTTTTATTTAGATTTGCATAAAATTTTATTGGCTTAAATATATTTTTAATAAACTTGTTTGGCCTGTGTATTCTTTATTAATGATGATTGATCTCTTTACCTATTTATTTTGTTACTTGGGTTTTTAATCTTACATATAAAGTCAGTAGTTTTTCTTGTCACTGTGATTTCAACTGAATGTTAGAATTTCAACATATAAAATATATAGTAACTTTGCTCTTGGTTACCTTTAAGATGATTATCTGTAATCGAAAGTGAATATTTAGATAATAAGAGTAAATCCAAATTGTATTACTGTTCTTACCTTGGTGAGATATCATGACTCAGTAAGATACAGTAGCATAATCATGGGTTATGCATAAAATCCAGGAAGCCAAAATTTGTATTAAACTAGATATTTTGGCTTTAACTCAGGATGAAACCAAGCAGCAGATATTGGCTAAAAATCAAAGTGCTTGTATAGATTACTTATACGACCATAGGTGTTTATGTTTTCTGTGAGGGTGTTTACCAATAAGTTTGCATGAGTAAAATCTGATTCGGTTTGAAATGAGCATTTTATGAAACTTTGCTAATAATTTGATCCTTTTTGTAGATACATGCTGTCAGTAATTGTGGGCATTTAAAAATTTAACTCCTTTCTCTATAATTATGTCTATAGAAGTAGAAAATATGGTTTTAAAGTTGTTTTGCTGTTTAGGTTTTTTTTTTTTCACACCTTAAAAATATTATTCTAAAATGTTACTGATTGACTGCTAGCCAGATGCTCATTTGGCTGCTGAAGAAGAAGCTAAACGATTGGAAGAACTGCAAAAGCAGGCAGCACAAGAGAAATTGGAACAGTTTGAAAAGGCACATGTACGGGGTTTCCAAGCCATGAAAAAGATCCATTTGGCTCAAGTAAGAATTAAATTCTACCTGTACCTACTTAAGCTTACTGATAACTTTGTAGAACCAATTAGTGGATGGGCTCAAAGTAGAGGGTGTGAAAAATGTTCTGTATATTCTCTGTCCCTATGATTTTACATATACCAACTTCCTTTGCCTCTCCTCTTTCAGATTGGATTATACTATTCTCACTGTGTATCATTAGTCTTAAACTTTACTGGTAATTATTTTCAAAAGCTTAGTCCAGAAAGTGTATAGATTAATCACTTCTCATTTAATTGCTATACTTGGATTGCATTTTTGCTCACTTCCTGTGTATTTATGGAGCAAAGCACTTAGTGGCTTTACAGTGTATTGATGCAAAGGTAAAGTAATGATCTTTGCTGTCACATAGCTTTAAAAAAGTGACTGTTGTAGACTTGTAAAATACAGTTTTAGCCTCACTTTAGTCATGTTTTGTTCAGTTAAGTGTTTTTTCTTAAGCACAGTATAAAAATGATTCATCTTTTTACAACTCTTACTTTCCTGAATTTCACTAATACATTTGGGTATTTTAAACACTCATTTTAGGAATGAGTTTTTAAATATTTCTATGGAAATTAAATGCTTATAAAGTTCATTCATACACCTTGAATAAAGGTATGACCTCTTTATTTTTAACTTTTGCAAACTAGAAGTGAATTATAATTAAAACAATTGAATTTTTGAATTTATTTGAAATTCTCACATAAGGTTTAAACCTATAGAAAAAATACACATGAAAAACAATCATAAATTCAACACATTCTTCCATAAATGCAGTAGTATTTAGTGGGTATGAAAGTGTGGACTCCACAGCGAGTTTGCCTGGATTTACCTCTCTTTGGTTTTAGGAAAGTTACTTAATCCCAGGTTCTGTTGCATCGTCAATTTTATCAGTGTTAATGAGTTTAGTAAACTCCTTAGAAATGTACGTGGAATTTCATAAGCTCATAATAAATATTAGTGGTATGGTCATTGTTATTATAAATAGTTCAAGTAGAGTAACATGCCCAAACTTTCAGTGAGGTAGTATACTTACTCAGATAACTCTGTAGTTAATTTGCTCAGATGAATGAGTCTTAATATAAATGAATTTGTTCATAATTTAATTGTTTCAGAGCGTGGCCAAAAAAATTCATCTGCCAAAGGCAGAATATTTAAGGCTTTGCAAAAGAATAAGTAACATGTTTATCACTTGACAGGCTCTTTCTGACTTATTGTAAACTTAATGTTTCTTATCTAAGAATCAAAAATCACCTAATCTGTCTGCTAGTAAATCTCCTTTTCACTGCCTGAACCTTTATGGTACAGACCCTGTTACCATCTGAGACTGCATTTTCTGCTGGGGTCTGTTTTAGCTAACATTTAGCCTCCATCTGTCTCTTCAATTTTGTCTTCTTTTCTTTACTCACCCTTGTTCTCCATGTCCTGCTCTTTTTGAATTCCTTATGCCTTCATCACCACACTTTTGTGCTCCATTTATTTTTTTCTTGTACTATTCCTTCACCCACTTTTATCTGTCTAAATCTTCGTTCTAAGGACTGAAGGGTCTCTTTCTCTTTAACCTCTACCATCAAAATTCAGTTACATAACTTCATTAAAATACTGCTTACATTTTCATATTAGCCATGTTCTAAGCTTAAAGGGGTACAAACATATCTTACCTTCTACCCCCTCCCCCTTTTTAAAGTGCTGGGGATTAAACACAGGTGTTCCTGCATGCTGGGCAAGCACTACATCAGCACTGTAGATCCACTTCAATCCTGGGAATTGTAGGAGTAAGGAATAGGCAGGTATGGTCGCGCACATCTGTAATCCCAGTGCTCAGGAGACTGAGTGTGGAGGATTGCCATGAGTTCAAAGACAACCTGAGCTCAATAGTGAGTTCATCACCAGCCCAAGCTACATAACGAGACCTTGTCTCAAAGGAAAAAAAAAAAGTATGGAGTAACAAATATCATCTGTTGAATCATAGTCACTGTGGTTCTTAACTATCTAAAACGTGTATATAGAAAACTAGATCACAGTATATTTGGCAGCTGTGGCAATGTAAATTGAAAGTACCCTCCACACACATGCACACACAAGCATTCAGAAAATGTTTGTTGAAGTATCTGGCATTCAGCAAATGTTTGTTGAATGCAAAAATTAATTAATGTAATTTGTCTTGTTGCAGAACACATGATGGAGGAGAGGGAATCCTAGTTACTGTTGCTCATAGTATCCCCACATTAATGTTACTATCTGGTTTGAATCAGTTCTCATTAATCTCTTTATTCTTGAAGAATCAAGAGAAACTAATGAAAGAACTCAAACAGCTGCAACAAGAAGACCTGGCACGTAGGAAACAGACTGTAGCACAAATGCCACCACAACTAGTTGAACTTCCATACAAACGCAATGAAATGAAAGAAGACTGGCAGAGAGAGCTGGAATTTGCATTTGAAGATATGTACAATGCAGACAGGAGTAAGATATTTTCAGTAGTGCTTTTAAATGTTTTGGTGGGAAAATATAAAAACAGTTTTTGTTTTGAAATGAGCTTTCAATTTGAAAGAGGCCCTCACAATTTAGATTTAGAAACTGTGATGGCCTTTAACATTTTTGTGATTATATTGTTTTTAATCACTGGAATGGAAATGTATTTCTATTTCTTTATTAAGAGGTGAAAGGAAACCTGGTCTTGCATCTTGAACCAGAACCTTTGCCCAGTGTGACTGATCAGATCAAAGATGAAGAATTAGACCTTTCAGTGGACCAAGAAAATATAGGTGAAGCGGAGGACCTTCCATTGACAGAAGCTGAAATATGTTCTAGTGAAACAGACGGTAAAATCCCCTTTCAACTGAATATTATAGTATTTCACAGACAAAAACATTATTCATTAGCTAACAGAAAAATTAGGTCTAATTTAAGTGTAAATAATAACATATTAAATAGAGTGGTGGCAGGAGGAAACAATGTTTTCATGTTTCCATCCTTATAGATTCATTTCATATACATAAGAGGGAAGTTACATAGTGTGGAGATTTTTAGGTTAAGTTAAATGTTCAATTCTGGATTTATGTGAAAGGTTAGCATTTGTTTTTAGACTTCATTGTGTCATCAGAAGTCCAGTTTTATTCCCTTACTAGTAGGTATTTCATTTATAACTATGAATAGTACAGAGTTTGAGTCCTGCCTTCATTTCTGTCTCCAACATCCTGAACTTTTTCACTTGCGTGTCCCACAGACACTTAAAACTCAGTATCCCACAATAAAATTTTCATTATTTCTTGTGAAATCTACTTTTCCTTCTTTATCTTAGTGATGGAACCATACTCTGTTGTTACCCAGCCCAAACCAGTAGGATTCAATTTACACTTAACATTTCCCTCTCTTTTATTGTCCACTTTTCCCTAAAGAAAAATTCCTCTCCATTGACTTGAACTTTCTTTTCCTCGAAGTATCTCTATGAATTTTGCCGTGTGTGTGTGTGTGTGTGTGTGTGTGCGCGTGTGTGTGTGCGCGTGCGTGCTAGGGAATCAAACAATTTTGCCTTTTTTAAAAAAGACTCAGGCTGTCTTCAAATCTGAATCCTTTAGTGTAGAAGCAATGAACCCTTTAGGGTTCCACCTTTATGTAGGTCTCCTATTTGATTCCTTTGTCAAGGCTCAAGGCTTTATCTTACTTTCTCCTATGCCCACATTACTGTTTAAACAAGCATGAGGTACAGTGTTTGGCTTTCACTTGAATTTCATAAAAAATAGTTTTAGTACTACTTACCTTTTCCCAAGGTTCCCACCTAAACTTCATTTTTGGCTCCTTCAGAATGTTTTCTTGGGGCTGGAGACTTAGCTCAGCGGCATAAGGGCCTGCCTGGCAAGCTGCAAGGTCATGAGTTCAATCCCCGCTACCAAAAAAAAAAAAAAAAGCAGCAGCTGCAGAATGTTTTCTTTTCATGCCTTATCAGCAGTGTGTTTAAAAAGATGTTTTTACCATTTCATCCAGCTTTGTTAGTCATTTTGTTTACTTTTTTTTGGGTTCCAGGGATCAAACTCGTGATCTCATGCTCTCCACCCAGGCACTTATACCACTGAGCTAAATCCCTGGCTTTTTAGTCATTTTGATATTCTATTTATTTATTTACTTACTTTTATGGGTACCAGGGATTGAACTCACAACCGCCTGCTTGCAAGGCAGGCATTTATGCCACTGAGCTAAATCCCCAGCCCTTTTTAGTCATTTTGGTGAAGGGGAGAGAATATTATTCAGATACCTGATTTGTCAGAATTAGAAGTGTGGCCTTGCCTAAAGGGGCAGATATTCTTCAGCCCTGGCTGATCCCTTTTAGACTTACTGGGTTGGTATTGCCAAATCTTGATTTTTTTTTTTTTTTCCTTCATAAAAACCTAGGAAGCTGGGCATTATGGCACATTCCTGTAGTCCTAAGAATGGCAAAGCCTGAGGCAGGAAGTTTACTTGGTTATCAGGAAGTCAGGGCAAATGTGAACAACATAGTGAGACCTCATCTCTTTTAAAAAAGAAGGGGGGACAAAAAAGTCAACTAAGAATTCTATTGTTTAGTCATTTTTTAAAAATATTACTGCTTAATGCTTCTCAAAAATGAGTGGGTTTGGGTGGGGGATTTAGCTCAATAGCATAAGTACTTGCCTGGCAAGTGTAAGGTTGTGAGTTCGATCCCCGGTACCGGAAAAAAGCAAAAAAAAAAAAAAAAAAAAAAAAAAAGTCAGCCAGGTGTAGCAATGCACATCTGTACATTTGTAATCCCAGCAGTCTGGGAGGCTAAGGCAGGAGAATGACAAGTGTAAGTCTAGCCTAGACAATTTAGTGAGGTCTTGTGTCATAATAAAACATTTTTTAAAGGGGGCTGGGGATGTAGTTCAATGCATATAGGTCCTGGGCTCAGACCTCAGGACCACATACACACATAAAAAGTTTATGATTCTGTGTATATGTAAAGTTAAACACAAATCAAGTAGACAAAATGAGCTGTGGTTTTAAAGAAAGAGTAGTGGTTATCTTTAGAGGATATTGACTAAGAAGGCTATGAAAACCCTAGGTGTGGAAATGTCCCACATAATGATCTTTATGCATTAAGCCATGGCTTTAGATTTTGTGTACTTTATCATCTGTAAGTTATAACTCAACTCAACATTTGTACAAACACATACATTTTGCGAGTTTTCAGTATCACCTATAGATACTGTTAGGTTTTATTTCTTGATTAAGCCAAAGAACTGCATGTTTACCATTTTGTTCCCATAGAGAATTAGTAGTTTTGAATTTTAACATTTAACATCAACTGGTATGGAAGAATATTTTAATGAGTATCTCATTTTTGCTTTTTTGATAGTTGAAGGGATTGTTACAAAGATAGGTGGGAGAAATTTTCTCAGATAATACCAGGAATGATTTGGAGGAGCTGATTTGCTTTTAGATTTTTAAAGTAAAGTTTTATTCTGTGGCCTGCTAAGAAGTACAGAGCTGTATTTGGAATTGTTCCCTAGCAAACAGTATAAAACCTTACAGTGTGTATTCCCAGTACTAACCTTACCCAGAACTTAGGAGGTATGCCATCTGCCATCATTTGCAAGCAGGATAAATGTCCTCCTGGTAAGTTTTTAAGCTTGTGATTTCTGTTACTGCATATTGTTGCAAAATAGTTGAATTTTGGCATCTTTACATGTAAATTTAGGTTAAAAATATTTTTCCTGATGATAAAAATAAGAGTGGAATCAAAAAGCATTGTATCTATTGCTAATTTGTAAGTATTGTCAAAAATAAAGTTGTACTTTTTGTTTTAATCAAGCAATTCGAACATTAAGTATAGAGACAGAACAGTTTGCCTAGCATGAAATAAATACTGAGTAAGAGAGTTTTTGTTTTTCTTTTTTCCTCTTTTAGATTCCTTGGCAATAAAGACCCAACAGCTGCCTTCAAAAGTTCTTTTTAAAAAGTTATTAAATAAAATTCGAAATCAAAAATCTCTCTGGACTATTAAATCCATGTCTGAAGGTGAAAGTGAAATGATTACAAACGTTAGTGAAACTGAGAGTAAAGTATCAGCAGTTGAATCTGGAACAATTGCCAGTGAGGAAAGAACGCTATCCACAGAACAGGAACAGGGTAATTCTCTCTAATAGTCCTGTTGTATAGTGTATAAAACCTTTGTAAGTTTAAAACTATGCTCATTTTTTGAAAAATCAAAGAACAAAAGTTTAAAAGCATAGTCCTGTTATTTAAAGGCAATAGAAATTGAAAACCTTGATCTCCTTTTAGGCTACTTTTATTATAGTATTACCAATCATTTGTGTATATAAATTCTAGAATAATTGAAATTACAGAATTAACCAGTGCCCTGTTATTGGAATTTTAGGCTGTTTCTTTTGTTCATTTGTTTGTTTGTTCTGGGTATTTCTGGTGAAGTCTTTGCTCACATCTTTATTTCCTTAGGAAGAACTTTGAAGAATTTCTGAATGAAAAGATTAGAACTTGTTCATGACTTATACTAGCTATAGTTGTGTTTCTTCTATATTCCCACCCATGATTTGGTTTCTTTGTTAATTTTAAAGAATATATTTGGTTTTAACTAGGCAATTAAATATATTACTAGAATTTACAAAGATCATACCAACAATATTTCCTTCAATTATATTTGAGCAAATAAGAATTATAAAGAAGTAGCTCTTCTTTGATTTGTTTTGTTTCTTGAGGTTTTGTATTTTGGACTCCATTAAAGATGGACTCTAGGGATTTAGCTCAGCAGCATAAGCATCTGCCTTGCAAGTGCATGGTCTTGAGTTCAGTCCCCGGTACCAAGAAAAACAATGTGTTCATGATTGTGTGAAAATGTTGTGCTAGCAGACTGTTGAGAGAAGTGACTTATGGTCTGTATTTGGATGTGCAACAGGAAGCCTTGAAATAGACTCTTCATTTGGTCTTTTACTACCACTCTCTTGGTCTTGCTGCCTCGTTGGTTCCTTCTTCATGGTTTCCTTCTCTGGTTGTCTGTTTTTCCACAAACACTAACCATTGTCTCCAGAACTCATTTCCTCAATTCATTTCATTGTTTAAGTACTCCTTAATTTCTAATGTCATACTTTACATCACTCTCTGTATACCAATGTCTTCCAAAGTGTGTTTCTAGGCTTGCCCTCCCATTTGAATTCAACTCATATACTTAAACTATTTATTTGCCATTTTCTCTTGTATATCTAGTAACATTTTTCCCCAAAACCCTTTTGCTTATTTGAGACAGGGTCCTATCATGAGAATCTTAAACTTGAGATTCCCCTTCCTTAACCTCTTGAATGCTGAGATTATAATTCCAGTTTATACCATCATGCCAAGATTTAATAACACCTTAAGTTTGTCCAAAACTGAGTTTCTGATATCCCCTCTTACCCATTTTCTTACAATCTTTCACAATTTAAAAACGGGGGATATTTTAATTCCTTTCCTCAAGCCAAAAAGTTTGTAGTCATTTTGGTTTCCATTTTTCGTATCTACCCAGCAGCAAATCCAGTTGGTCCTGTCCTCCAAATGTATCTATAGCCCAACCATTTCTCACCACATGCCACCTTACTTTAAGCCACATTTGTTTTATAGTACAAATTCCTTTTTTGTGTATATGGTATAGGATAGAACTTAGGCACTCTAGTGCTGAGCCACTTCCCCAGCCCTTTTTATTTTTATTTTGAGACAGACCTCACTAAGTTGCCCAAGCTAGCCTGAATTAGAATTGTCTTGTCTTATTCTGATGAGGATGTGTGTTTATAGCTTGTGCTACCATTCTGATTCTAGTAATTCTTGTAGTGGTCTCTGTCTTCAGCTTTTGTTTCTCCCTCCTAGAGTCTGTTCACTGAATGATCCTATGAAAACTCAAGATAGCTTATTCCATTCTTCTGGATGAAGTCCTCCAATAACTACCAGTTTCACTCAGGAAAGAATCAAAGTGATTACAGTAGCATCATTGCTTTGTATGGTCTACACACACATGCATATACCACTTCTACCCATATCATCCTTCTAACTCCCATTTTTTGCCACACTTTCTACCCCAACTACTGTTCTGCAGATGCTGGCTTTATTTCTCAAACAGATCAGACAAGTCGTTCATGTGGAGTTTGTGAGTTCAATCCCCAGGATGATAAAATTAAAGGGGAAGAGGGGGAAGGTAACTGGATTTTAACTAAGATATTTAGGTGGACCAAGACTAAATGGTAATTGGAATGCAGATTTTTTGTTATTTTGCTTCCTTTAAGCTTAATAATAATGGGATTATAATAACAATAGTATTATCTGTTTCAGTTATGGAAAGTGATTTACTGACAATTGAGTCTGGACCACTTACTAGTGAAGATAAGCCACTTTCATGCCACACAGACTCTGGAAAGGAACAAGGTGCTTCTTTTTATCACATCTTAAGACTCTACATCTTTTTCCTAGTAAGCTTATATGTAATAAATGAATGGAAGGGCATGATAGTGGTGTCAAAATTCTGAATTATTGGGACTAATTTTTGTTTTGGGGATTCTCATAGAAATAAATGAGACTCCACCTGTCACAGCTGTAGCTCAAAGTTCAGTTCTACTTCACCCTCAAGAGGAAGCAGTCAGAGTTAGAATGTCAGCAAGGCAGAAACAGGTAATATGAAATTTTATTTTTAAAGGTGTCTTTTTTCTCCTAAGTAATGAAATTTTGTTTGACTTGTGTAATTTGTCTTACCACCTGGCTGTTTTCGATACCATGTTTCCTACCTTGTCTTACACAAACATTCCCCTGATAAAATACAACTTCTCATTTGACCCTTACTGTACCTGCTTTGTATAAGCTTTTTCAAAGGCAGACACTATCTTTAGAAAATTTAGTTTGGGCAGGGGATGTAGCTTGGTAGTAGAGCACCCACTCACCATGTACAAGGCCATGGGTTCAATCCCCAGTACCACCAAAAGAACCATACGGGCAAAATCATTGTGGCTTCTACTACAATGCCTAATATATATTGGACACTGAAATGGGTTTTGTAAGCCCCAAAGACCTTTGGAAAATAGTTTTTTAATGGGAAAATTTTAAATTGAGCTTTCTTTACTATAATTTTGGTTAGCTATTTTTTTTCTCTGCTTTTTAAAAATTTGTTTAGTGCATGTTTATAGTACAGAATAATGATGTTTGGTGTGTATGTATAACATCTTGATCCTATTTTGTTTTGTTTTAAAGACAGGGTCTTACCCTGTAGTTCAGGCTGACCCTGATCTCACTATGTAGCCCAGGCTGACCTTGAACTCATGGCAATCCTCCTGTCTCAGCCTGGGAATCCAAGGGCTAGGATTATAGGCATGTACCACCATGCCCTGGCTCTTGATTATTTTCCCTTCCCTTTCTTCCCTCCCGTGATTCCTGTCCCTATCTCCAGGAGTCTACCTTCTAGTTTCCTGCCATCTCTCCTTTATTTTATTTATTTCTAGTTTAGGTTTCCTATATAAGAAGAAATATCTAACTTTCTGAGTCTTGACTTCTTTGGTTTAGCATCATGGTCTCAAGTGCTATTCATGCAAATTATTCTTTATATGGCTAAATTATTGTATATGCACCACATTTCCTTTACCCATTTTATGCTTTGATAAGGATCTAGGCTGTTTCCAGGGCTTAGATATTGTGAATTGTGCTTTTATGAATATGGGTTTAGATGTATCATGATATATCATATGATGATTTAAACTCTCAAGAATATACTTCAGGAGGCATATAAATGGATCAAATGGAATTTCTATTTTTAGTTTTTTTGATGAATCTCCATACTGATTTTCACAATAGTTATTATACCTTACATTCCCACCAACAAGGATTCTGTTTCCCCCACATCTTTGCCAGCATTCTTTTGTTTTTTTGTGTTCCTGATTATTGTCAGCTAATCAGGGTTAGATGGAATCTCAGAGTTGTTTAGATTTACATTTCTGTAATGGCTAAAGATGTTGAATAATTTTAATATATTCACTTGCTCTTTTTACTTCTTTTTTTTGGGAAATGTCTTTTCAATTCATTTATGCCTATGATCCCAGCTACTTGAGAGACTAAGACAGGCAGCTTGTGAGTTTGAGGCCAGCCTGAGCAATGGAGTGAGATGCGGTCTCAAAAGAGAAGGAAAGAGAGATTTAGCTCAGCGGCATAAATGCCTGCCTGTCACGTGTGAGGTTGTGAGTTTGATTTCTGGTACCAAAAAAAGGGAGAGGAGGAGAGGAAAAGGACAAAAAGGCACTTTAAAAAAACAAATCAGTGACTACTATGATGAAGGAAAGTAAAGAAAATGACAGGCACTCAGCTATAGCCACTATTGCCTGGTGAGGAGTAAGTATCAGGTCAGGACTTTTTTTACTTTGAAAATAAGATTTTGCTTGCTTATCTCTAGTAGAATTACTCCTCTTTATAAAACTATACATACTTTTTTTTATTCGATAAGTTTTTAATCTGTGTATCAAGGCCTGTACTAGATACTATATTTGGCAGGCAGTAGCAGATAACTACTGTATTGCTGGGCATAGTGGCACATGACTATAATCCTAGCACTGAGAAGGCTGAGCCAAGAAGATTGCTAACAATTCAAGGCCAGTTTGAGCTACATGGTGAGTTCAAGACCAGCCTAAACTATAGCAAGATTCTGCCTCAAAAAGAAAAAAAATAGGTAACTACTGTCTTAGTGAGTGTCCCTAAGAAATCAAAGTGTTTTAGAAGGCCTATGTTTTTAATTTCTTTAGTCATTCATACTGGGAACAATGGAAAATTAAAAATATGAGCATAGAATTTGGCTGCATACCATTTGCTGCTTCTCTGGGAGTGGTTCTTCAGTGGTACTCAGGATTTCTTTTTGCTCTCAGAAGACAGAAATAGTAAAGTGTTTGTTCCTTCCTCTCTTACTCTGCTGCTTTACCTTTCTCTGCCTTTTCTCTCTTTTCCTCCTTTGCCATGTCTTTTATCTTCCCTCTGACATTGCCAGTAACACAGATGAACACTCTTGCATGGATAAGTCACGGATAATTTGTATTCTTTGCTATAAAACCTATTGCTTTTTCGTGTCTTGTGTGAGCTTGTTATTAACAGATCAATAGTATTTTTATTACCTAGATAATGGAAATAGAAGAGCAGAAGCAAAAGCAGTTGGAATTACTTGAGCAAATTGAACAACAGAAGTTAAGATTAGAAACTGACTGCTTTAAGGCTCAGCTGGAAGAAGAAGAAAAAAAACCTCAAGCAACTGGGGTAGGATGCATGAAATGTCTACATAAATCATTGGGGGACAAGGAAATATTAGCAATCACAGAGTTTAGAAAAATAAAATATCTCTAATCTTTATTTGATCATTGAATAATGTATATATAATAACAAATTTCTGTCAGCCTAATAGCTTTTTCCCTTGAGTGTCCATAGAGTGGCAATATAAATGTGCCATCAGTAGAAATATGACTGTGATGTGTATGTGATATATAGTGGTGCATGTCTATAATCCCAGCCCTCTTGAAGGCTGAGGCATGAGAACTGCATGTTTTTGAGCCCAGCCCTGGTAACTTTATGATTTAGTGAAACCTTGTCTTAAATATTTTCAAGAAAAGACTAGGGATGTAGCTTAGTGTTAAGGCCTTGAGTTCTGTCCCCAGTACTGTAAAAATAAGTAAATAAAGCTATATATAGTAACTTTGTTGTGGTCTATGGCCATACCACCCAGAATGTACTCGATCTCATCTGATCTTAGAAGCTAAGCAGAGTCATGCCTGGTTAATACTTGGATAGAAGAAATTTACAATTATGGAAGTTAAGTTTACCGTAGTATTTGTTCTGAATTTGCCTTTTAATTAGCATTTCTGTCTTTCATCAGGTTGGCACTGCTCAAGTATCATTCCCTGCATTTTCTGATGAAGATAGTCATAGGCAGATGATTCATAACTACCAACAGCTGCTTTTACAACAAAACAGGTATTGGCTAGGGTATAATTTCCATATGACAATGTAGATATGTCTTTTGTCTTACATGAAGATCTAATTTGAATATGGATTTCTAAATTTAATGTGTAAAAACTTTGTAGTTGGGGCATTTGCTTCACTTGTTGTATTTGTTCTTGGTAGGTTACACGAGCAATCTGTTAATACAGCCAGAAGACGATTACTTGAATATCAGATTTTGTTAAAAGGAAGATTCCCATCAACATCAGCTACATCATTGATATCTGATTCCATTATAACAGTACCACCACAGAAATCTGAAAAATCCACTGCTACATCACAACCTTGGGATCAAAGTCAGAGATTCAAGTCAAGTCTTAACAAACATCAACCCATTCAGATCTCAAAATTAGAGCAAGACTATATTCATTTACCAAGACAAATTCAGTTTGCACAGATAAAAACAAAAGAAACATCAAGCACTTCAGGTTTTTTAGCCAAGCAGTCTTTGGAGTCACAAGATCACCTAAGGCAATTCTCTCAGGTTGAAACACAAAAGAGAGACTACAAATTAATCCCTAAAGGTTTACACATACTTTCAAGTACTTTATCACATGATAGACAGCCACTGTTACAGGACACTGGAAAGATACCTGAAACATTGAGGCCAACAACATCTCAACCTGTAGATTCCCACCAAATGGTGGCAGAGGACAGTGAAAATACTTTTTTGAAACTACCTGAACCTTCATTCCTCCCACTGGTACCTGAGCTTTCTTTTACTATTCTCCCTAGTAAAGTTGAGTCTGGAAAAATTCAAGAAGCCTTTTCAACCATGAATAAGAGTGCAGTTTCTGCAAGCCATTCTGTAATCAGCCAAATGCATGATCGACCTGGTCCATCCTCAGACACTATCACAAACCAGCAAGATAATTTGAAGGCTCTTCAGGAACAGTTAGAACTACAGAAAGAAGTTCTTCAGGCAAGACAGGAAGCTCAGGAACAATTGCTTTTGCGCAAACAGAAAGATTTGGAAGAGCAGATTGGTCTTTCTGTATTCTTCCCCATGGCTGTGCCAGATTCATTTGCTTCACTGCCTTCCACCATAACTGAATCTGGGAGAATCCAGGAACGTTCTCCAACCAAGAATGCTCCTTCACTTTTCTCAGGCCATCCTGTCCTTCCACATCTTCAAGACAGTCTTTTGAGTTTTTCACAGCCTATCTTAGCACAACAAAATGATTTTAAGTTTCTCCAGGAACCGTTAAATATCCAACAAGATAACCTTCTGGCTAGGCAGGAAGCTCAGGAAGTCTTATTTGTACATAAACAGAGTGAATTGGATGGAAGAATATGTTTTGAACAAGCTGAGCCCTCTTCTCTGCCATGTCAGGTAGCTCAGCGTACATTTGCTTCACTACCTTTTCCTGACAGAAAATCTGAACAAATCCAGAGGCAGCATTTATCCAGAGAAAAGGGGCTTGTTTCAAGTGGGTCTGAAATCCTAAATTTTCAGGATGGGTCATCAGATTTCCTACAACAGTTTCCACCTCATGATAATTTGAAGTTACTCCAAGGACAAGTGACTCCAGAGACAAATACTCTTCCAGCTAGACGTGATGCACAAGTGAACTTACTTTCACGTGGTCAAAGGGATTTGAGGGACAATTTGCCTGGGCAGATGAGTTCTTCATCCTTACAAATGGTTATTCAACATTCAGATGCCTCACAAACTTCTGCGAATGTTGAACCCAAAAGATTTCAGAAACTTAGTTCATCTGAGGAGAATGTAATTCCCTGTAGTCATTTGATAATTCTACCATTTCAAGATAAGTCTCTTAATTTCCCACAGCATAGCCTCCCTCAGCAAGAAAATTTGACAATACTTCAGGAGCAGTCACACATACAGAGGGTAATACTTGGTGCTAGACAAGAAAACCAGGAATTTGTATGTAAACAAAGTGAATTGGAAAAAAAGATTCCTTTTGAACAGACTGGTACCTCTTCATCTTTACCCCAAATAGTTGAATCTGAAAGAGTCAAGGAGTTTGTGTCAGTCACAAGTGATGTAAATGGTTCCTTAAAGTATTTTAAGATTCCAAGATTGCAGGAAAGGCTTTCACACCATGTACTACCTCCTCAAGATAATTTGGAGGAACACCAAAAATGGTTAGACACAGAGAAAGAGGTCTTTCATCTTAATCAGAAAACCCAAGAAAATACATCTTCTGAACAAACTGGCTTGTCTTCCTTTGTACCCCAATTAGGACAACAGTCATTTACATCATTACTTTCGGTTGGCTCTAGTACAACCCAGGATCCTCTTCAAACAGAGAGTAATAGTAAAATTCTTTCAAGCCATTTTCAGATCCCACAATTGCAGGATAGGCTTTTGAAGATGTCACAACTTATCCGGCCCCAACAAGATAATTTGAAGGCACTTCAAGAAAAGCTAGCTACGCAGAGGGAGGCCATAAGTCAATCTAGACAGGAAGCTCAGGAAAAAATACTTTTACTTAAGCAGAATGGGTGGAAGGGAAAAGTATCTCCTGAGCAGGTTGGTACTTTCTCACCCTTAGTAGCACAACATTCCTTTGCTTCTGTAAACATTCCTTTACCTCCTACTGAATCTGAGCAAACCCAAGAACTTCGGCCAGCAGATAATGATAAGACAATCTCAGGTCATTCTGAAATACAGAGATTTCCCAATAGGCTTTTGAGTTTATCACATCCTGTTTTGCTTCAACAAGATAATTTGACTGCACTTCAAGAACACATATCTACACAAACAAACTCCTTTCCTTCTATTGAGAAAACCCAGAAAGAATTAATGTTGCCCAGACAATATAAATCTGAGGAAGAGGTACCTTCTGAGAATTTTATCCAAACTCACCATGCTGATTTGAAGGCACTTCAACAGCAATTAGATATACAAAGGAAAGCCATTCGATCTGGACAGGAAGTCCAAGAAGAACTGCTTTTGCAAAGATTAAGTCAGTTGGAACAAAGCTCCTCTTTACTTTCATCCCAGGTGGCATTGCCTGCTGCCCATTCTGAAACAATTGGGAAGTCTTTCCTAACCAAAAGTGATGATATTGAGACCCCAGGGTCACAGGCTGGGTCTTTGAGTTTTTCACAACCTATTCTGTCTCAGAAAGATAGCTCGACAGCGCAATTGGAGTCGGACAGGGAAGTGGTGCATTCTTTGGAGAAATGTCAGGCAGAACTGCTTTTAAACAGGCACAGTAAGTTGGGCAAAAGTGAATCTGCTGAGCATTCCATCTCTTCATTTGTATCCCAGGGAGTAGAGCATTCATTCATTCCACTACCTTTTGCAGAAGCTAAATCTAAAAGTATTTGTGAATTGTATTCATCTGAAAGTGAACCTGCTGCTAGCTCAAGTGATTCTATGATCTCACGGTTTCAAGACAGACTTTTAAGCTACTCACAGCCTGTTTTAAATCAGCCAAATAATACAGCTCTTCAAAAGCAGTTGGATCAACAAAGGGAAATTCTGTATTGTAGCCAAAAAGCCCAGAAAGAATTGCTTATACAGAGAAGAACTGCCCTGCAGCAGCACATCCAGAAACATCAAGAGACATTGAAGGATTTCGTTAAAGACATTCAGGTATGTATTTTAACCTCAGATACCTAAGGGTTAAACAATGGAAGTTTATGCCTAACTCTGTTTTAATCCTAAAACTAATGTTTTTAGATACTGAGAATTACTGGTTTGGCTTTAAATGTAATTTTCTACCACAAACAGTTTGAAAATTAAAACAGTTTTGCTGGTCATAATGACACCAGCCATTTATCACAGCTACTTGGGAGGCTGAGATAGGAGGACCACAAGTTTAAGATCACCTGAGCAACTTAGTGAAACCCTGTGTCAAAAAACAAGGCTGGCCCGGTGTGGTGGCAAGGCCAGTAATCCCAGCACACAAGAGACAAGAGAATCATTACAAGATTGAGGCCAGTCTAGGTTATATAGTTCATTGCCAGTCTAAACTACATAGAAGAACCCTGTCCCAAAAAACAAGGTTGGGGACAGATACAGCTCGTGGTACAGTATCCATGAGTGCAACCTCCACCAGTGTTTTGGTTTTTTTTTTTTTTAATTGCCCTATCTGATATATTAACTATGACGCTGGTATATTTGAAGCCCAACTAATTTTAAGTGTAAGTACCAAAAAAGAAAATAAAATTTTATTTGAAGTCTTCTTATAATAAACTTTAAGTTTATCATACAGTAAAATTGTAAAACATAGTCAGGCCTGAGATGGTGGTAGACCTCTATAATCCCAGTATTTGGGAGACTGAAGCAGGAGGATCATGAGTTGGAGACCAGCGTGGACTACATAGTAAGACTGTCTCAAAAACAAAAAATAACTGCTTCAGGAGAATTTTTCTTAGACAAGAGCAGATCTTGTGTTCTTTATTGACATATACATGAATCAGGATAGTACTCTTTTCCCTTAAGTGACTTCTTATTGTCTCCTGTTGTAAAGATGGCATGATTTTAAGCTGATAAAGAGCTGGATTTCAGCTTGCATCTGAATTGTTGCAAAGTCTGGTATTCACATTCTTAGTTTCTCCACACATGAGACAAAAGTGTCCTAAATATGAATGGATTCATTTTATTGTAAAAGGTCGCTAAAATGTATTAGTGTAAAATAAACAATTCTGCAAATCCTTGGTGATCAAAAGAAGCTTGAGTTGAGTCCAGTCAAAGTCAGGTCCTACAGATTTTTCTAGTCATTTAAAGGAAAAGTAACAGAAAGGAAAACAATAATCTTTTATAGAAAGGTAGAGTGAAGGCTGAGTTTTTAGGTCTAGGTTGTACTTTTTTGTGGAAATATCACCCTTTCAATATTGGAATTGTGATTTTTTTTAATAAATTATAATGTGAGTGATGGAACTATTTATTTGATTAAGGTTGTAATTTAAGAAAGGAGATACACATAATCCCCAATTTGTGTCATGCCCACCCTTACCTGTCTGCTTTTTAGACAAACAAGCTTACAGTTGAGAATAATTTTTTTTTAAATACAGAAGGTGGAACAACTGAGAGAGTGGCTTCCTCTAGTGGAAGACCTAGCAGGAGGCAATCAGGAAAGCATTAGTCATGCAGATAGGAGCAACTCTGATGATAATCAGCTGCTGTCAGAAGATGTCAGTTCCACCAAGCAAAGTGGTAAGATGATTGCATTTTATTGCAATTATTCAGCTGATTCTTTTCTTACTTTCATCTCCTGTAGTGTGCTGGTCAAAGAGTCTTTAAGTTTCATTGTAATTTTCACTCAGTTTCACTGTTGTCCTTGACTGGATAGGTGAGCCTGTGCACAAAGAACCAGATAAAAGAGCCTCGAAGCCACCTGTGACAAAAGTTAAATGTGGATTGGATTTAAATCAACATGAACTTAGTGCTATACAAGAAGTAGAATCACCAGCAAGTGGCAGAACTTCTGTGCCAGGTAAACAATTTGATAAAAGTTATTTTAGTAGTTTCCCCATTTTCTGAATATTTTCAGGATGCTGAAATTTGTCAGACTTAATCTTTGAGTACTTGTGAAAGTAAAAAATTGGCTCATATAGCACTATTTAAAATTAGGGCTGCTGGGGTGAGGCATACACCTGTAATCCCAGTACTCGGGAGGCTGAGGCAAGAGGATCACTGCAAGATTGAGGTTAGCCTGAGCTACATAGTGAGTTCAAGGCCACCATGGATTACATAGCAAAACCCTATCTAAAGAAAACAAAACAAACGAGTTATTATTTTCTTGCTGCATGTACATCAGGTCTTTTTAATGGTTTAGTGTTTTACCTGTAATGTTAATTGCCACTTAATTTTATCTAGATCTGGAAACTTAAGGAGAAATCTTTTTTTTCTCCCAAATCCATTTTATTTCAAGAATAAAAAGAAAAAAAAAGTAGGAAAAAAAAACCTACAACAAAATTTCAAAACATGTGTCAATCAGGGGTTAACAGTGATCCATACATTATACATTGTCATCCCCAAATCATTCTCCCAGAGCACAAGACATCTGCATTCAACTGTCCAAACAATACCAGCACAAATCTCGTTAGTGAACTCGAGAAATCAGTAATATAACTATCTTAAATATTTTTATATATGTATACATACACATATAATACACGTTTTTTCTTTCAGCATCTCACACTAATGAAACAATATAATGTTTACACGTGTCTTACTTCACTAATGAGTATGTTTTCAAGTTGCATCCATTTACCTATAAGTCTCCAGTTATTCCATTGTAAAAAAATATCACATCTTTTTAATCCACTTCTCAGTCAATGGGGATTTAGGTTGTTTCCAAGATCTGGCTATTACAAATTGTGTTGCTATAAACATGGGTGCACATATGAATTGATGTTTTTAATTCTTTTGGAAAGACCCAGAAGGGGAATAGCTGGTTTGAATGGAATCTTTAGTCCTACTTTTTTGAGGAATCTTCACACTGATTCCACAGTGATTATACCAGTCTGCATTCCCACCAACAATGGAGAAGGGTTCCTTTTCCCCACAGCCCCTTCAACATTTGTTATTGCTTGATTTCTTGATTGTAGCCATTCTTTGTGGGGTGAGGTGGAATCTCAGTGTTATTTAATTTGCGTCTCTCAAATGACCAGTGATGTTGAACATTTTTTCACATATGTATTTGCTGTTTATATTTCTTCATCTGAGAAGTATATATTTATCTCAGATGCCCATTTTTAGATTGAGTCTTTAAATCTGGCTGGACTGATTATTTTTGAGTTCTTCATATGTTCTCAGTACTAATTCTTTGGGGAACAGCTTGCAAACATTTTCTTCCAAGTTGTGGGTTGTCTCTGCACTCTGTTGGTGGTTTCTCTTGCTGTGCAAAAGCTTCTTAAGATGGGATCCCATTTGTTAATTTTTTGTGATAATTCCTGTGCAATCAGGGTTTTGTTCTTAAAGTCTTTGCCTATACCAATATCTTCAAGAATTTTACCTACTGTATTTTCCAGCAGATTTAATGTTTCTGTTTTAAGATCTTTGATCCATTCTGATTTTAGCTTAGTACATGTTGAAAGAAAAAGCATCCAGTTTGACTCTTTGACATGTGTAGAATCAGGTTTTCGAGCACCATTTATTAGACACTATCTTTCTTCCAGTGACTATATTTGGCACCTTTGTCAAAGATAAGATTGTTTAGTTTGTCTGGAGTTGTTTCTGCATCTTCTAATCCATTCCATTGATCTTTGGGTCTTTTTTTTTTTTTTTTTTTGGATGCCCCCTGTCTTGTCTTTGTTGCCCAGGACTGCCTTTCCTATGCTTGGTCTCTTGTGGTTCCAGATGAGCTTTAGGATTGGTTTCTCTAATTCTGTGAGATATGCTATTGGAATTTTGAATTGGGATTGCAGTGAATCTGTAAAACAGCTTTGGAAGTATGGCCATTTTCATTATATTAGTTCTTTCTACACAAAAGCATGGGATATCTCTCCATTTTCTAATATCCTCTTCAGTTTACTTTTTCAGAGTTCTGTAATTTTCAATGTAGAGGTCTTTTACATCTTTTGTTAGATTGATTCCTAGGTTTCTCTGTCTGTCTATCTATCTATCTTTCTTTCTTTCTTTCTTTCTTTCTTTCTTTCTTTCTTTCTTTCTTTCTTTCTTTCTTTCTTTTTTGATGCTATTGTAAAAGGTTAGTTGTTACCCTGATTTCTCTCAGTGAGTTTGCGATTCTGTACAGGAATGCAATTGATTTTTGAGTGTTGACTTTGTAACCAGCTACATTACTGAATTTGCTTATTAAATCTAGTAGTCTTTTTGTGGAGTTTTGGGGTCCTCTAAGTGAAGTATCATGTTATCTGCAAATAACGATAGGTTAACTTCTTCCTCTCCTAGCCTTATTCCTTTTCTCTCTCGTCTGACTGCTACAGCTAAAGTTTCCAGGACTATGTTGAATAAGAGTGGAGACAATGAACATCTTGCCTTGCTCCTGATTTTAGAGTGAAATCTTTCAGCTTTTGTCCATTTAGTATGATGTTGGCTGTTGGTTTGTCATAGATGGCTTTTATCAGATTGAGATAAAGACCATCTATTCCAATTTTTTGTAGGGCTTTTATTATAAATGGGTACTGGACTTTGTCAAAAGCTTTTTCTGCATCTGTTGAGATGATCATAAGATTTTTGTCCTTAGCTCTGTTAATATGGTATATTACATTTATGGATTTACATATGTTGAACTATCCCTGCATCCCTGGGATGAATTCCACTTGATAATGGTGTACAGTCTTCTTGATGATTTGCTGTAGTCTGTTTGTCAGTATTTTATTGAGGATTTTTGCATCAGTGTTCATTAGTGAGATTGGCCTGTAATTCTCTTTATTGGGTCCTTTTCTGGTTTTGGTGTCAGGGTAATGCTTACTTCCATGAATGAATTTGAAAGTATTGTTTCCCTTTCCATTTCATTAAAGTGTTTGAGAAAGTAGTGGTGTTAGGTCTAAATTTCTTGTAGAATTCAGCAGTGAATCTGTTAGGGCCTTGGCTTTTCTTTATTAATAGGTTTTTAATTACATACTCAATTTCATTTATTGATATTGGGCTATTTAGGATTTTTATATTTTCTTGATTCAGCTTCAGTAATTCATATGTATCTAGGAATCTGTCCATTTCTTCTGTATTTTCCATCTTGTTAGAATACAAGTTTTCAGAATATGTATAGATGATTTTTAGAGTTTTGCAGGGTCTGTTATGATTTTGCTCTTTTCATTTCTAATTGCCTGTAGTCTTGTCTTTCCTTTTTTGATAAGGTTGGCTAAGGGTTGTCAATTTTATTTAACTTTTCAAAGAACCAACTCTTCAATTCATTGATTCTTTGTTTTTTTGTGGTTGTTGTTTTTTTTTCCTCCAGTGTGTTAATTTCTGCCCTGAAAATTATAATTTCCTCCCTTGTATGAGCTTTTGGTTTAGCCTGTTCTTCTTTTTGTAGAAGTTCAAGGTTCAACATTAAGTTATTTATATGTGCTTACACTGCTTTCCTGATATGGGTATTTACTGCTATAAATATCTCTCTAAAGACTGCTTTCATTGTGTCGCACAAGTGCTGGTATGTTGTATTATCATTATCATTCACCTGTAAAAACTGTCTAATTTCTTCTTTAATTTCACCTGTGACCCACTGGTTGTTCAGCAGGGTGCTATTTAATTTCCATGTGTTTATGAAGTTCCTATGGTTTCTTTTGGCATAGATTTCCAATTTCATTGCATTATGGTCTGATAGTATGCATGGGGTAATTTTAGTTCCTTTGCATTTACTTAAACATGTTCTGGGAGCCAGTATATGGTCTGTTTTAGAGACTGTCCCATGTGCAGCTGAGAAGAATGTGTATTCTCCTGTTGTGGGATGGAAAACTCTAGACATCTACTAGGTCTATTTGTTCAAAAGTTTGATTTAATTCTAATATTTCATTATTTTTCTAAATTCTAATTTTTTTTTTTTGTCTCGTTGATCTGTCTTTTTATGATACAGGGTATTGAGGTCTGCCAATACTATTGTTTAAGGCCTTATTTGATTTTTGATGTCCGTTAGTAATTGTTTTATATAGTTGGGTGCACTGGTATTTGTTGCATATATATTTATGATTGTTACTTCTTTCTCTTGAATTATTCTTTTTTAGAAGAATGTAGTAACCTTATTTCTCTAATCAGTCTTGGCTTGAAATTCATTTTGTCTACAACTAGAATAGCGACTCCTACTTTTTTCTGGGTTTCTGTTGCATGGAGTATTGTTTTCCACCATTTGACTTTCAGGGTATGAGTTTCTTTTATAATTAAATGTGTTTCATTTTCTTTCTTTCATTTCTTTCTTTTTTTTTTTTTTTTTTTTTTTTTTTTTTTTTTTTTTTTTTTTTTTTTTTT